>CATIWR010337245.1:0-18000 GCA_949677035.1 Omphalea diandra
TAAGAGAGGTTGTTGTGTGAGCCTTGAAAACATAAAGTGTAAAAGTTAGGTGTAAGCTTGGAAACACCATTTTGAGTGAGTGAAACACCCAATTGCAGATAATTGAGGAATGGACGTAGGGTTGGTTAATACCCAAACCAATATAAATCTTTGTGTCTCCTTTCTACTTTATCTTTATCCCTCACTTCATTTTTTTTTAAAACACCAATTCAACCCCCCTTCTTGGTGCTTAGGGCCAACAAATAACTTTCTTCTTTTCATTTTTATTAAGAAGCCATAGAAAAGAACAAGAAAAATAAATAAAAAATTTTGTTAGTATTTTTAGAGGTATATGGCTAGGAATTTACTCTATTTGGGAAGACTGTGCATCACATATTCTTAGTTTTAGTCAAAGCACATACAAGACATTCAAGATCGAAAAAGATGCTATTGCTAAGTACCTTTCATTCTTTCATCAAAATCTGCATGAATTTGTTCCTCAAGTGATTCATGCTTTGAATTGAAAAACAAAAAGAAATAGAAGTTCTATGTTGTTTTTAAAGGCCATCAACCTAAAATCTACTTTATTTGGAAAGAATGTGCACCATAAGTTTTAGGTTTTAGTGAAAGTTTTTATAGATCATTCAAAACTGAGAATGAATCTGTTGCTGAGAACTATTCTTTTTTTCGATAAAAATATGAATGAACAATTAATTTCCAGTGATCAATCTATTGACATATGTTCTTAATTTTGTTCTAGATTCATTTCCAAACTTCAAGATGTTTATTTTGGGTAGTATTGTTGAAGTATTTTTAGTCTTTTAATTGGAATGTTATTTTGAAAACTTATGCCACTGATTATAATGTTCTTTATCTTTTTAATTAATGAAACTTTAAATTGAATTTATTTCTAAGATGTCTATTAATATAATACATTTTAAATTTCTTTTTTTTTTTTTTACATTTAATTATTGATTTGGATAATCTTTTGATTGATTTCTTCTCTAATTGTACATGCATTTATACATTGGATGAGAAATTTTGTTGAGTAATTTTATTTTTTTAGTTACGCAATAGAAATGGTAGAAACCATATCTAATGGCTGATTCATATTTTGCAAGAAAACTGTTCTATTTCTTATAGTAAATAATGGCTTATATACTTCAAATATTAAAATTGTCTCGCTTATTAAAAATGCTAATAGATTAGCCAATTTCATAATTTGGAAGATTTTGCTTATATCCTTAAAAATAATGATTATAGCTAATGTTTGTTGCATTATAACATTAGCTAAAAAAATAAACACATTGCTATGATGATGATGAACTCAAGAAGTCAATTCACACAAGCTAAATCAATATATCAAGATTGGATTAAATGTAATTGAAAACAAAGAATACTTAAATTTTTCATTGGTATTCATTTTTTTTATATACATTAAGCCAAATTTTTCTTTAGCATTATATCATGATAGTAGTAAAGGAAATAAAGATAAGTTATTCAAGATTTTTTTTTGTTAATGCTTCAAACTTTAGAGCTGGTGTCAATAACCCTAATAATATGAGGCTTCTGATTATACTCTTCCTTGATAGATTGAAAAGCATCCACGAACAAATCATACATCTTCAACAAATGAAACTTCTCTAAAATCATGTCCCTTACATACTGTTCTTTAGAATCAAGGACCTATCTTGTGAGATATACCTTCACTTCATTCTTTAGTTCTTTATAGTTTCTCTTAAACTTCAAATACATGATCTGCAAGCTTCATGGTGATGGAGAGATGATCCATTTGCCATTTTTTTTTGTCTTACTTGGTGTAAGATAGCTATGGATATGTTACTCATTAGAATGATGTGAACATTTTTATTTTAAAATCAATACATTTGGCTTAGATTTTATATAGGGAAGTTATTTTAAGACTTTTCGTTTCTAGCAATAAGCATTTCCCTTCATCATTTAGTAGTGAATATCTTAAGAATTATGGCTATCACACATCCAATAGTAAAGCCACCAAAAATTAAGTTTATTCATTTTCAGTTGACTCGTCATTGGAAGAATTAAAACTAAAGAGAGTCATGACTTATTTTGGTGGTAAAAAATTTTAATTTTTGTTGTATCCATTCTCTTATTAAGTCATTGATATGTACATAGGACTATAAGTAAAATTATGTAACATTTAAGAAAATTCTATTAATTATAAAAATTAGAGATTATATTATTTTTTTATTTTAGTAATTTTAAAAAATTGAGTCAATTAGACAATGGTGAGTAACAGTAAAAAAATTTAATGAAATCATGAAGGAAATTCTATTAATTACAACAAATTGGTGATTAAACTAATTTTTTCATTTTAATAATTTTAAAGAATCGAGTCTATTTAGGCATGGTGAGTAGCAATTGAAAACGATTATGTGAAATCAAGATAAAAAATCTACTAATAATAAAAATCAAAGATTATATTATTTTTAATTTTTTTAATTTTAAAGAATTATATCGAGTAAGGCCTAGCAAGTAGCAATCATAAAGGATTATGTTAAATTATTAAGAAAATTGTATTAATTATAAAACAATATGAGATTACATCATCTTTTGACTTTATTGATTTTCAAAGAATTTAATTGATTGGAGTAACTTCAGTAGCAAGTAGAAAAGATTATATGAAATCGTTAATGAATTCTATTAATTATATAAATTAAAGATTATATTTTTAGATTTTATTGATTTTTTAAGAATTGTGTTGATAATAGCATGGTAAGTAGCAATAAAAAAGGATTACATAATCATGAAGGAAAATCTATTATTTGTTTTCTTTTATTCTCTTTATTTCGTTATGAACTAAACCTTTATTGGCTAGGATTGTAAATGGATCTTATATGACTTTCATTGGATTTTCTTAATCTAAGTCTATTTGGTTTCTTGAATCGTTGGTACTAGCAATTGTTGAGTGTTTATTGTCTGATCAACTGACCATTGATTATCTTAGTTTTGTGAATCGATAATCAAGAGGTGCTTTTCATGAAATAGATTTCACAATTTCTTTACTTTGTTATTGAGTTGAGAAACCCTGACAAATCATTGCTATCTCTAGAGTCTTGAATTAAAAGGCAATTACATGATGTTCAACTTTTTAGTTGAGGAACCTTTAGCTAACATGTTCTTGCATGTCAATGTCTACTCGTGAGATTAATTAACCATGTTAGTGACTTGATAGTAGTACTTGTTCCATGAATAAATTAGACAAGGATTAAGGAGTCCATCGAAGGTTATTAGGTGAAGTTGAGCCTCGAGCCATCCTCATTTATTGATTATCTCTCGTCTTCATTAATATTTTAATTTGCTTTATTTACAATTGAATTTATCATCTACTATTGATTCTCTAGATAATTTAAGAATACAAGATACTTAGTACTTAAACTTGATCCTTATAGGAACAATATCTGTACTCATTTTTACACTTTATTACTTGACAACATGTGCACTTGCAGTTCATGTTTTTGGCGTCATTACTCGAGATAAGTGGATACTAAGTTATTATTTTTATATTACTCTAGAATTTTATTTTCTATTTTAACCTTATTTATTGTCTTTCTATTTTAAGTGTATGACTAAAACTCGAAATCAAGAGAACAAAGAAGATTTGCTTCCTTTCAATCCAAAAAAGGTGAGAGCAACAACAAATTCAAAAGATTCCAAATCAAGGAGACTGGCCTTTGAAGCATTTTGCCATACCTCCTCTTGAAGGATTGCAACCGCCTATCACTCGACTAACTGTTAATGTTACTACCTTTGAGATAAAGTTGACATTCATTCAAATGCTTACCGACATTCTCCAATTCCATGGCCTCTCCCATGAAGATCCAAATGCTCACATATCTAACTTCTTAGAAATTTGTGACACTTTTTGACAAAATGGAATGCTTGCAGATATGGTAAGACTACGCCTTTTCACATTCACTCTCAATGCCAAAGCTAAGGCATGGATCAATTCTTTGGAACTTGGGAGTATTACTACTTGGGATCAACTCTCTCAAGCCTTTTTAACTAAATACTTCCCTCCATCAAAAAATGACTAGACTTAGAAATGAGATCACAACTTTTAGCTAATTGGATAGGAAAACTTTAAATGAGGCTTAGGAAAAGTTTAAGGATCTTTTGAGAAGGTGCCTAAATCATTAAATACCAAAGTAGTCAATTGTACGTACCTTCTACAATAAACTCTTTGGGGAAATCAAAATCATTATAGATGTAACAACTAGGGGATCTTTGTTGGATAAAAAAATCAATGCGAGCTATGAATT
The DNA here is from genome assembly GCA_949677035.1 of Omphalea diandra. Taxonomy (NCBI): domain Eukaryota; kingdom Viridiplantae; phylum Streptophyta; class Magnoliopsida; order Malpighiales; family Euphorbiaceae; genus Omphalea; species Omphalea diandra. The sequence goes on from CATIWR010337245.1 coordinate 4,281, forward strand.
AATTGAGACTATGGCAAACAAAAACTATTAAGCCCATGAGATGACTTTACGAAAGAAAGTAGCAGAGATTCACAACATGGATGCCTTCTAAAACTTACAAGCTTAGGTATCTACTCTATCCAAACAATTGAGTGCTTTTAACTGTAATGTTGCGTTTTCTCCTTTTGTGCAACTTATCGTGCTTTTAATTGTAATGTTGCATTTTCTCTTTTCGTGTAACTTATGTGTGAATTTTGTGAGGAAAGTGGGCATAAGAGTGTTGATTGCCAAATGGGAAAATCTTTTGCCCAAGAGCACGTAAACTATGTGGGAAACTTTAACCACTAAGCTAATAACCCTTACTCAAATACTTACAATTTGGGGTGGTGAAATCACACAAACTTTTTTTGGTCCAATAATAATACTCTAAACCCCAAAGCTCTAGGGACACCACTTGGTTTTCAACCCCTACCACTGAACTACCAATCTCAAGAAAAGAAATTGAGCTTAGAGAACCTCTTAGAAAATTTATAACATCTAACAATTATAGGCTAAAATAATATGAAAAAGAAACATGAGGTGAATCAAGGCTAAAATGTATCAAGCCAATAAAAATCACTCATCTTCTATCCATAACCTTGAGATCTAAGTGGGACAAATAACCAATGCCCTTAGTTCTAGTTCCCAAGGTGCCTTACCTAGCAATTTCAAAGCCAACCTAAAAGACCAAGTGAAAGCCATCACCTTAAGGAGTAGTAGAGAACTTCAGTAAAAGGTAGAGGAAGATATAAAGGAAGATGAGGAGGTGGACAGAGAAGAAGAACCAATATAGGATGACAAACCCAAGGAAAAGGTCAAGTCCTATGTTCCTCTTGTTCCTTTCCCTTCAAGACTCCAACAACATTCAGTGGATAAGCAATTTACAAAATTTTTGGACATGCTCAAAAATATCCAAATCAATATACCATTTATGGAAGTGTTTGTCGAAATGCCTGAGTATGCAAAGTTTATGAAGGAAGTCCTTTTAAAGAAAAACAAATTGGAGGAATATGAGAGAGTAACCTTGATCGATGAGTGTAGTGCGATCCTACTTAACAAGTTGCTTCCGAAAAAAAGAGATCTAAAGAATTTTATTAGACCTTGTGATATTGGTAATGTTTCTATTGAAAAAACTCTTTGTAATCAAGGATATAACATCAATTTAATGCCTTTGTCTATTTTTGAAAACTAAGTATTGGCGAGAAGAAGCTCATTAAGATTTCTCTCTAGCTAGTGAATCAGTCAATTATTTATCTTAAAGGAATAGTTGAAGACATGTTTATCAAAGTAGACAAGTTCATCTTTCTGGTGGATTTTGTAGTTCTTGATACGGAAGTGGATAGAGAAATCCCATTGCTTTTGGGATGACTATTCTCTGTAACTAGTAGAGCTTTGGTTGATGTCAGGGAAGGCACCTTTACCTTGTGAGTGGGAGATGAGTAAGTGGTCTTCAATATGTACAAAGCAATGAAAAAGCCTATAGAAGATGAACAGTGTTTGCAGATAGATGTCATTAAAGAGTGTACTAAGGAAATGTTCTAAGAAAAAGGAGAAACTATGGAATTTCAAATAATGGCCATAGTAAATATCAAGAAAGGAAAAGGGGAAGATGTTGAAAAGGTAAGTATTCCAGCTTTAAAAACTCATGATGCTCCTTTTTCTTCAATTGTTGAGCCCTTAGACTATGAGAAATATCTTGAGGTGACCCTTCATTCTTAAACCTCTTCAACTTGAGTTGAAGCTTTACCTTCCTCCTTAAATACTCATTTTTGGGGAGTGATAAGACCCTTATGATTTTCATTTTTAATGAGCTTACCCAAACCCAAGAGGAAAAACTATTAAGGATGTTAGAAATAGGATTAGAGCCTTAGGGTGGACCATAACAGACGTTAGGGGATTAGTCTTGCACTTTGTATGCATAAAATTTTAACGAAGAACATCACAAACCCACTGTAAAACACTAAAGATGGCTTAACCCTAATATGAAGGAGGTGTTTAGGAAGAAAGTAGTTAATTGTTAGATGCAAGGATTATCTACCCCATTTGGGATAACTCATGGTTTAGTCCGGTCTAAGTAGTTCCTATGAAAGGAGGGATGACAGTTGTAACCAATGATAACAATAAGCACATCCCTACTCGGATTGTGACATGTTGGAGAGTATGTATTGACTATAGGAAGCTAAATGTTGTAACCCGTAAGGATCACTTTCCCTTACCCTTTATTGATCAAATGTTAAAAGACTTGTAGGTCATATGTACTATTGCTTCGTAGATGGGTACTTGAGCTATTACCAAATTCTAATAACATTAGAGGATTAAGAGAAAACAACATTTACATGCCCATATGGTACATTTACTTATAAGCAAATGTCGTTTGGCCTATGCAATGTACCAACCACTTTCCAAAGGTGCATAATGACCATATTTTTTGAAATGGTAGCACAGATGATAAAAATATTCATAGATGAATTCTTTATTTTTGGTTATACCTTTGATGCTTGTTTAGCTAATATTGAAAGGGTTTTAGAAAGATGTGAAGAGACAAACCTCATACTTAATTAGAAAAAATGTCATTTCATGGTACAAAAAGGCATTATGCTTGGGCATAAAATCTCATCCAACGAAATTGAGGTGGACCCAGAAAAGATTGATGTCATAGAAAAATTGCCTCTTCTAACATCCGTAAAAGGGATAAGGAGTTTCTTAGGCCATACGGGATTTTACCGACGTTTCATTAGAGATTTTTTCAAGATTTCTAAACTTCTTTGTCTTTTAGCTAAGGATATTGCTTTTACCTTGATTGATGATTGTCTTAATGTTTTTCATTGGTTGAAAAAGGAACTCATTTTTAATGCAATCATGATAAAGCCGGATTGGTCCTTGCCATTCAAGTTGATGTGCGATATAAGTGACTATGTCGTTAGGGCTGTGTTGGGGCAATAAAATGACAAAAAGCTTCATGTTATACATTATGCAAACCAGACCCTTAATGATGCCCAATTTAACTATGCCATTATGAAAAAAGAGCTCTTGGCTATTGTTTTTGTATTTGATAAGGTCTTATTTTCTTGGTTCTAAAGTGATTGTTTACATTGACCATGCAATAATTCATTATTTGCTAACAAAGAAGGATGCAAATCTAAGGCTCATAAGATGGATCCTCTTACTCTAAGAGTCTAACTTAAAGATCAAGGATAAGAAAGGCACATAGAACTTGATTACTGGTCAAATCTCATGCCTAGAGAATATACAAGTAGAGGAGGTAAGTATTCCATTCATTGAAACCTTTTTGGATGAGTAATTTTTTCTTTTGAAAGCTCTCCAAACTCTATGGTATATAGATTTTGTGAATTACTTGGTAAGCAGTATTGTTGCGCATGATTTTACTTCCCCTCGAAAGAAAAAGTTTAAGCATGATAGTAAATTTTATTTTTTGAAAGAACCTTATCTATTTAAAGAATGTGCCAATTTAAAGAATGTGCCAATGGTATTATAAGAAGATGTGTATCAGAGGGGGAGATGAGAGATATTTTGATCTATTGTCATACCCAAGAATGCGGAGTTTGGTCCCTCCAAAACTGAGATTAAAGTATTATAAAGTGGATTCTTTTGGCCCTTATTATTTACTAATTCTTTTGCTTTTGTTAAAGCTTGTGATAGGTGTTAAGGAATAGGTAATATCTCCAAGAGGAATAAGATGCCATTGAATTCTGTGATTAAGGCTAAACTTTCTGATTTTTAAGGAATTAATTTAATAGGCCTCTTTCCTAAACCATTCTAGAATAGTTAACTATGTTTTCAAGTAGGTTGAAGCCACAACTCCCTCTATTAATGATGCTAAAGTGGTGTTTTAATTCCCAAAGAAGCATATCTTTAAAACTTTTAGAGCTTTACATACAATCATAAGTGATGGGGGGTCACATTTTTGTAACTAACAATTCCAATCCTAGCTTAAGAAGTATAGCGTAACACAAAAGATTGTAACATCGTACCATCCTTAAATGAGTGGTCAAGTGAAAGTGTCTAATAGGATGATAAAGCATATCTTAGAAAAGATTGCAGATTCTTTAAGGAGAGATTAGTCATTGAAGCTTCTTGACACACTTTAGGCTTATAGGACTCTTACAAAAAGTTGATTGGTACCACGCCTTACTGTTTTGTGTTTGGGAAAGTTTGTCACTTATTGGTTGAATTGGAACATCAAGCTTTTTAGGCAATTAAGTTCTAAAATTTGATTTGAATCTCGTCGATGATAAGATAAAATTTCAGCTCAATGAACTTGAATCATTTCATCTTCAAGCCTATAAGAATAATCAAATCTATAAGGAGAAAACCAAATGGTGGCACGACAATCACATATTGAAAAAAGACTTCAAGAAGGGATAAAAAATGCTGCTCTTTAACTCATGATTGTCATTTTTTTCTAGGCAAATTCAAGTCTAGGTGGTTGAGACCTTTTGTTATAGTCAACGTTTATCCTCATGGTGCCATTGAAATTAAAAAAAAACTCAAAGGATGAAATCTTTAAAGTCAATGACAGCTTCTGAAGCCTTATTATGAAGAAGAGACTACATACTAAAGGGAGACTCTTTTTCTCCCACATGCCTCTATATAAAAGCCAAACACAAGGGTGAGCTAGAGACCTTAAACTAGCATGTTCGTAGGGCAATCCTCACATTCTTTATTTTTTTTTCTTTCATTATGTAATTTATTATTTTGTTATAATCTTTATCTTTCTTAATTGTGTTATTTTCTTTGATTTTATAGGTTACAATTTAAGGAATTTGCTATTCAAAACTTTAAACAAATTTAGGGGAGTTATCTTTTCCACTTTTCTTGCTTTTCATATTGTTCCTTGAGCCTTTTAGTTATGCTCTTAATAAATTGTTTGAATTTTAAACATGATTTTTGTATTTTATTTGTTAATTTTTAAAGTTTGCAAAGGTTAAGATAAATAAATGGTCATGAAGGATAAGACTCATAGCCATTATGGTGATTAATTCAACATAAAATGGTAGCTGCATAAGACACACAACCAAATCACATGACCATGCATCAAGGAAGCCATTGCGATATTAACCGAGGAGGATGCACAACCAAATCGTATGGTTGTGTGCATAAGAGGAAGAAATAGGCAACATTTTTGCTAGGTGCACGGTATTTCACACAATCGTGCACACCATCAACGCAACCCATGCCCTACAAATGCTTGTCTCTCCCAAAAATCTAGTAACTAAGTTAAGCACATGGGCATAAAACACAACCGTATGCTTAGCCCCTCTCACCTCATCTTAATCTTAGAATGTACAACTGTGCATTTCCAATGCACAGATGTATGCCTTTTAAAATCTCTATGTTTTCCATCTTCTTTATATTTTTCTTCTTTCAGCCCTAACGCAACCATGTGACTGCTCCTTCCTTCTTCCAAATAGGCATAACTTCCATTAAAACACCACCAAATCTCATCTTTGTTCTACTAAATTTGACATCTACCATGTCCAAACTCCTCAAAACCCTCATAAAGAGGAAAATTGGGTCTTTAACCCCGGTCCTTGGTTATTATGAATATGAAAAAAAATATGAGGTTCTTTTTAAATGAATTATTTTTCTAGTCAAGTTTATTGATTTAAGGGCTTTCTATGATGTGGGTTTGTTAGATGCCATTCAAGAGAACCTTAGGGTTCTCCAATGGGAAGAATTTACCTAACTCCATGCCAACTCCTACAAAGAGCTCATTTATGAGTTCTTGGCTAGTTTTTCCCTAAAGACCTATAGGGCCTATGGAGTACAACCCTTTGGAACCATCAATTTCAACTCTGAAATAAACCTTTCACCCTTTCTTTGAGTGAGGTTGCCAAAGCTTTTTTCCATAAGAATAATGGGCTTGATGACTTGCGAAGGACTTTAATAACCAAGAGGTATGGACTTCTTTGGGTGGGACTTTTAGGTATGAGGCTAAAGTAAGCAAGATATCAGAATTGAAAGACCATTCAGTGTGATATATTCATCGTTTGTCATCCTATTTCGTAATCAGTCAGGGTGAGAGTAATAGTATTGTAAATCAAACCAAGCTCTTCTATCTTTAGTGCTTAAAATTTAACCACCAAATTAATACTGTTTGATGGATTGTGAACCATATGAGTGTCATGGCTAAGCGGGATTCAGTGGGTATTTTTGTTAATGATTTCATCACTTTTCTTACCAACTATTTAGATGTGTATAATTCTAGCCAATTAACCAAAGCCCCGATCTTACTACTTATCATATGACAACATGCTTCACATGGGACTTGTGAAAAAAGATAGGGGTGTTTATGTCTTGGTTCATAATAACTAAGAAGTAAGGATTGATGATGATATAGATAGGGGTGATGCACCACATGATGTACCTTTAGGAGAGTCTTCTTTTCAAGGTCTTTCACCACTGTTTATGAGCTGGCTAGAAGTTTTGGTATGGATAGAATCTTGACTATATCACATGGATCAACATCAATCTGTTTTTGAGGATGAGATGCAAGGAAGGCTTGCCACTTTAGACTCCCACATGATCGATATAGATGGGTAAGTGCAGACATACTTTAAGTACATTGGATTTCCTCTTCCTCCACTGTCAATGGATTGATCACCCCATCTTACCTTTGTTTTGTTGCTTTCTTTCATATTCTTTTTATGTTGTTTTTTTTCTTTTTTTGTGATTTGGTGGATGTTTGGCTTTAAACTTTCGAACTTTTCTTATGTTGGCTAACACTTATGGAGTGCATTATGATCCTAATTTTGCATTCATTACCTTATGTTATCATTACGACATTTTGGTTATGTGTTGTTCTTGTGATATTTTGATGAATGTTACCTTGCCTTTATGCTCTAATGATTCATTCTTGTGTAGTTGAGATTGCCATGCTTGAGATTCACAGGTTGTCACACTCTTTCTCCCTATGTTTGAAGAAGGAAGTCTCTTTCCTTGCTCTTTAATTTTTGTTCTGCATCCTGAAGGATAATGATGTTTGACTTTAGGGCAATTGATTGTTTTTGAGCCTTTACATTGATTACATTTAGGTCTATACTTAATTATAATTGCTTATATGTCTTTAAATATTGAGTTTTTGCAATAACTCATTGTGGTTATTTTTGGTTCTCGATTTTGAGGTGGAAAATCGATGAAGAAAATTTATAATCTTTGTTTAGAATTGCTTAGATTAATTTCCTTTATGATAATGAGTTGATCTTAATAGTCATGTTTTTATTCAAAAATTGGTTAAACACATTAGAATTCTTTATGCAATATTGGCAAAGTGGGGATTAATCCATGAAAGGCTTCTTTCATACCATTTTTAGTTAGAAGAAACCTCTACATATGCTAGAACATACGAAAACACCTTTTGAGGTGAAATCCTAGTGCTTGGTAATCTTAAGAAAATGACTAAGGCATTCTTTGATTAGCTATTATTCTCCATCCACACCTCTAATCACATCATCCCTTATTACCCCTTTTGAGCCATAATGAATACTCCTTATTAGAGAGTGTGAATAAGCGTTTTTTTCTTTCACCCATATCCTTCATTATAATCAGACAACCTAAATAATCTTTTACCTCCCCTATCAAGAGAATAGAGTAAGAACTTGGTTATGCAATGGTATATGATGCATTAGATCATTCATGTATATTTATATTGAAGAATGGACAGAAGAACTTATCTATTGTTATCTCTTTGACACTATAAGGTTGATTCAAGTTTGGGAGGTGGCATAGTGATAGCTTGAAATGTGCTTGGCTTATTCATCCACTTATAAAAAAAAAAAAAAAAAAGAGCTACCTAGAAAATAAGAAAAGAGGTGTTTTGGATGTTCTTTAAGAAATAAATATGAGTTATAAATATATATAGCGATCTTTTATGATTCATACTATTATCATAACCATTGTTCTCATAAAGTTTCTCTTGCTTTGGACTTGACCATTCTTTGGTAGCTTAAACACAAACCTTACACTACAAGCTATTAAAGACCACATGATTCTCGAGGTTGCTTGGTGCTACATAAGTGGAAAAAATGTGAATTCGTTTTGCTTATGGTCATATGTGATTCTTAAGAATTGAGGAAGAATCTTGCTTAAGGAGAATATGAAAGAGAATCAAAATAGAGAAAGAACTATGATGCCAAGTCACAAACACACTCTTTTATGTTTGATTAATTGTGAACTAGATATAATTGGCATGAAACTTGTCATTATATTGAGTGAAATTACTTGAGTAAGGAAAAAATGATTATAACTGAGATTAATTTTCCCTTTGAAATTCTTGATACTCAATTCTAACTATGAGAGATGTTGTTTTATACTTTGGCAAAGAAAACAATTGCTTAAGGACAACCAATAATTCAAGTTTGGGGAAATTTGTTTAATGGATTAATTATCTTATTTTTAGGGTTTATTCATCTTGAAATCCATGTATTTCCACTGACTTTGACTTAATTATAGTCCTAATGTAGGAAAATGGAGTTTTATAGGTAAAAAGGGAAGAAAAATCTACGCATTGATCAAAGAAAGAATCACAGGACCATGTACAATAGGCACACATCTATGCGCCTTAAAAGAATAAATAAGGCAAAATGTAAGAAAGGCGTACGACCAATTCACATGGCTATGCACATTAGAGACCTAAGGCAGTTGCAAGGCATCGAAGGTGCACACGGCCATGTCTTGATCGGCGTATGGTTGTGCACCTTTTTATAGTAGAAATGCAAGGGAACATTATGGAGATTTGTTTTCCTTTTAAAGGGAGGCAAGCTTCCTTTTTGTGTGGCACAATTTTGACATTAGTTAAGAAGGAAAATAAGCCAATTTAGGGTATGAAGTGATAACCAAATAAGGAGTTTATCATTTATGCAAAGTTACATCAAATTTTTAGAAAAGAAGGTGCAAGGAATCAAACAATCAAAAAGAAGTTCATGGTTATTCTTGGAGCTAAATTATTTGTTTTCTTTTCTTCTCTTTATTTCATTATGAACTAAACCTTTATTGGCTAGAGTTGTAAATGGATCTTCTATGACTTTCATTAGATTTTCTTAATATAAGTATATTTGGTTTCTTGCATCATTGGTACTAGGTTGAGTTTTTATTGTTTAATCAACTGGCCATTAATTATCTTAGTTTTGTTAATAGACAATCGAGAGGTGCTTTTCATGAAATGGAGCTTTCAACAATTCCCTCACTTTGTTGTTAAACTAAGAAACCTAAACAAACCATTGCTATCTCTAGAGTCTTGAATTAAAAAGCAATACCATGATGTTTGGCTTTTGAGTTGAGGAACCTTTAGCTAACATATTCTTGTAGGTTAATTTCTACTCGAGAGGGATTAATTGACCTCCCTAGTGACTTGATTATAGTACTTGTTGCATGAATAAATTAGACAAGGATTAAGGGATTCATATAAGTTTATTAGGTGAAGTTGAACCCCTAGCCATCGTCATCTATTGATTATCTCTCATCTTCATTAGTATTTTAATTTGCTTTATTTACAATTGAATTTCACATATACTATTGATTCTCTATTGCTTTATTTACAAATGAATTTATCATCTACTGTTGATTCTTTAGATAATATAAGAATATAAGAATACAAGAATATTACTACTTTAACTCAATCCTCAAGGGAACGATATCCATACTCACTAGTACACTTTATTACTTGATGACCTATGCACTTGCTATTTAAAGGATTATTTCATATAGCACTAACCCATCATCAATTATGTGAAATCACTAAGGAAATTCTATTAATTTAAAAATATTAGACTATATTTTTTATTTTATTGATTTTAAAGGATTGAATCAATTAGGGTATGGTGAGTAGCAATAGAAAGAATTATATAAAGTCATTAAGAAAACTCTATTAGCTATAAAAATTGGAGATTATATTTTTTTAATTTTTAAAGGATTGAACAGATTAGGACTTGGTGAGTAGCAATTAAAAAGAATTATATGAAATTGTTAAGAAAGTTTTAGTAATTATAAAAAATTAAGATTATATTATTTTAGTAGTTCATTGATTTTAAATAATTGTGTTGATTTGGGCATGGTGAGTAGCAATAGAAAAGACTTATATGAAAGCATGAAGCAAAATCTATTAGTTATAAAAATAAGAGATTATTCAAAAATCAGAGATTATTTTTTATTTAAGTAATTTTAAAAAAGTGAGTGAATTAAATTATGGTGAGTAGCAATTAGAAAGGAGTATGTGAATTCATTAAAAAAAATTCTTTTGATTATTACAAATCAGAGATTGTATTTTTTTTTATTTTATTAATTTTAAAGAATTGAGCAAATTATGACATAGTTAATAGCAATAAAAAAAGATTATTTGAAATCGTTAAAAAAATTCTCTGAAGTATAAAAAATTGGAGATTATATATTTTTTTTATTTTAGTGATTTTTAAAGAATCGGATTGATTAAGACATGATGTGTAGTAATTGACAAGGATTACGTGAAATGGTTAAGGAAATTCTATTAATGACAAAATAAGATATTATATTATTTTTTATTTTATTGATTTTTAAAAATTTGGTCGATTAAGATATAATGAGTAGAAATCGAAAAGGAATATATGAAATCATTAAGAAAAATTCTCTTAATTATAAAAAAATCTAATATTATATTTATAATTTATTAATTTTTAAAGAATTGAGTCAATTAGAGCATGGTGAGTAGCAATCGAAAAAGATTATGTGAAATTGTTAAGAAAATTTTATTAATTATTAAAAATCAGAGATTATATTTTTATTTTATTAATTTTAAAAAATTGAGTTGATTGAGACATGATGAGCTGCAATTAGAAAGGATTGTGTGAAACTTTTAAAAAAATTCTCATAATTATAAATATCAGAGATTATAAAATTTTTTTATTAAGAATTGAGTCAATTAGGGCACAGTGAGTAACGATAAAAAAATATTACGTGAAAATGATTAATAAAATTATATTAATTATAAAATTTGAGATTATTTTTTTTATTTTATTAGTTTTAAAAAATTGAGTCAATTAATACTTGGTACACAACAGTAAAAAAAAAAAAGGTTATGTGAAACCATTAGAAAAATTCTCTTAATTATAAAAAATAAAGATTTTATTGTTAATGATATTAATTTTTAAATAATTTAATTGATTAAGACATGATGAATAGTAATAGAAAATGCTACCTTAAGGAAATTATATTAATTATAAAAATGGAGATTATATTATTTTGTATTTTATTGATTTTAAAGAATTGAGTCAACTAGGGTATAGTGAGTAGCAATAAGAAAAGATTATACGACATTGTTAAGGAAATTCTCTTGATTATAAAAAATGGAGATTATAATTTTTATTTTATTGATTTAAAGAATTGAGTTGATTACAATATAGAGGGCAATAAATATAAAGAGAATTTTATTAATTACAAAAATCAAAGATTATATCTTTTTATGTTATTGATTTTTAAAGAATTGAGTCGATTAGGATATGGTGAGTAGTAATAAAAATGAATATTTGAAATCACAAAAGAAATTATATTAGTTTTTAAAAAATTAGAGATTATATTATTTTTTTTAATTTATTAATTATTGAGAAATGAGGTTAATTAGGACATAATGAGTTACAATTGAAAAGGATTATGCAAAATCTTAAAGAAAATTCTATTAATTATAAAAAAAAATTGAGGATTATATTATTTTTTACTTTAGTGATTTTTAAAGAATTGAGTCAATTAAAAGCAAGGTGAGTCGCAACTTAAAAGGATTATTGAAATCATTAAGGAAATTCTTTTAATAAGAAAATTTGAGGTTATATTTTTTATTTTATTGATTTTGAAGAATTGCATTGATTAGGGCATGGTAAGTAGTAATCATAAGGAATTACGTGAAATCACGAAGAAATTTTTATTAATTATAAAAAATCAAAAATTATTTTATTGATTTTAAAAGAATTGAGTCTATTAGAACCATAGTGAGTAGAAAAAAAAAAGATTATGTGAATTCATTAAGAAAATTCTCGTAATGATTAAAAAATGAAAATTATATTATTTTTAAAATTTTAGTTATTTTAAAAAATTGAGTCGATTTGGACATGGTGAATAGCAATAAAAAAAGATTTTGTGAAATTATTAAGAAAATTCTATTAGTTGCAAAAAAATCAGAGATTATATTTTTATTTTATTAATTCTAAACAATTGAGTCAATCAAGACATATTCAAAAAGGAATATGTGAAATTGTGAAGGAAATTCTATTAATTATAAAAAAAAAATTAGAGAATGTATTATTTTTTAATTTTTTAAAATTGAATTAATTTGGACATGTTAAGTAGTAATCAGAAATGATTACGTAAAATTGTGAAGGAAATTCATAATCCTTTTTTACCTTGTAATTCAAGAACGTTTAGTATTTCTTTTATAACTTTTTGAATGTTATAATAAAAGTAGGATTTGTCTAGTTAGATATTTGTAATTTGTGTTTATAACTTGTGCCCACAACATCGACACTTGAATTCATTAAAGAAGAGAATAAAAAATAAGAATCAAATTGAGTCCAAATTCTCTGGCTTATAAAGTATACTATGCCTATCACGAGATTTGTTCTCATCGTAAGAAGAGCAAGAGAAGGAAATATCAAGTGTTAATTACAAGAGAGATGGACTACTATTGATAATAAGAAATTTGGTATTCAATAAGGTAACAAATGTACTTTTACATCTTCAACAGTGGAGAAATCAACATAGTTTCAGTTAGTTAAGCGCAGTGGTGATTGAATTATCAAAAAATTCTGTATTAATTATAAAATTTAAACAATTATTTTTGAATTTGTTGGGCAAAAATGATCTATCATTTTTTTTTTGTTTTCTATTGAATTAGGAGCACTAATTTTTGTTTGAATTCTTTTTTGTTAATATCTTTTTGTTTTGTTGTTTGAAATGGTCATCTTTATTTAAGTTTTTTTTAATTTGTTATTTTAACTGGCTAATTTTTGAGTAGGTTAGTAGTTGATAAGTTTTATTATTTTAATTGATTAATATCTATTTTTGCTTAATTTCTTTTTAGTTATATTATTTTTGCTGGTTATTTATACTTTGTAATCGATATTGACTCAACTATTAATAATAAACTTTCCACAAGCAAGAAGAAAACTTATATGAAATCTGGCCCCTTGTCTTCTTCCTTTGATGTAAGGTGTGCGACATGGCTCTCATTCAACAATAGAAATTTTGGAGTGGAAGTTTGTGTGATAAAGTCACTTAGAACTTTATTACAAACTCAAATTACATTGCCTTTGATTATATTTGTTGCATTATCCGAAAGAAAATTGTATTACATTCGCTTTGATAAAGAGTCTTTTTATGTCAAAAATATATCAATAATTAAAGTTCTTTATTTTTATGAATGTAATGTTTGAAATTAGTTTTTAAATTTATTTGTAAGTTTGAAAATATCTGTTAAATAAAAATTAAAGTAATCCTTTGATTACCAATTCACATTGATCAAATTAGGATCAAAATATTTAAATAATCCATTCAATATCTAAACAGTCCAAATAGTATGTATAAATCCTTAATATATATATATATATATATATATATATATATATATATATATATATATATATATATATATATATATATAATTAAAAAAAAAAAAAATAGTAAAACAGGAAAAAAAAAATTATGTTAATCCAGGCTGGGAGGA
>CATIWR010337249.1:0-23513 GCA_949677035.1 Omphalea diandra
CTCAGCTATAATTCTATTCCCATTCTTAACAGCAATCACAGCTCTCGAATCACCCACATTGGCAACATAAATTGTATCTCCAATTAGAAGAACTGTTATTGCAGTAGTACCACTCATGGAATCATCAATTTTACTACTATGCAACTCAGAATTTGTACTTAAAAAAGCGGAACTATATGCTTCAACAGGGTCATTCAACAAAGTGGGATCATTTGCTATTATCTCAACTAACCTATCCTTAACGAAATTTGAACATTCAGCACCATATTGACCATGCCCATCAAATACACCAAAGAAATGAACATTTGGGTTACCTTGAACTTGAGTCCTGATGCAGAAACTGTCTTGGTTTTCTTTATCCAGCGAGTCTGGATAGTAACCCCGCTGTGTTAAAACAGAATACTGCAATTTCAAGTTATGTGAAGGGACAGCAATAGTTTCCAAAGATCTTTGAGTAAGTATGTGTTTACTACTCACATGACCTGCTTCAGTGCGGCCCCTTGAATCCCCATCTGATGATGATGGGTAGCGGCTACAACACTTGCCATGGACACAACCCATGTTTCTAATGCTCAATCAATGGCTTACAAAGAGGAAATTTCTAAGTGCAGCCAAAACAAATTTTGGGGCTTTAACAATAGGAGAAGCTAAAACAGTGATCGAAGTAGTCAAATGGGCATCTTCATGTTAAAGTAGGGGGATGAACAAACAAACCCTAGAAGCAAAAAAGACCGAAAAAAATTCAGTCGTTAAAGAACCGCACTTTGCTTCTCAAAATGATGGTCCACATCTGCGTTTAACCCAAGAAAAACTTTTTCCCACAAAAAATTATTCGAGATTGCAAATAGCTAGGGAAGAAACGCATTTTTCATCAAGAAAATAGAAGAAAAAGGTAGCGACATTTTAGAGGATATGAAAGGTGGGGATCTCTTTTTCGCAGTGATAAAGAAAAGCATCTAATTTGGCGCACCAGATCAGGGCTCAAGAAGAAGGAAAGAACAAAGCAAAGCAAGTACCAATGTTAAAGATTCAAGAAAATGAAAACCTCAAGAAAGTAAAGAAAGAAAGCAAAAAAGAAAGAGGAACGATGGAAGGAAAGGGTTTGATGATGACGCAAAATGGAGGGCAGCAGAAAGAAAAAGAGGGAGAGATATTCGATGTGCGCATGGGTGGATTTCGTTTGTACAGAGACAACATCAGCCCGTCTTCCAAGAAAACAACACTAAGCCAAGCCAAGTGAAAGAAGAGAAATAAAGAAACAAACTTTAGTTTCATTTCATCCTCCCCTACTATATTTCTTTCATTATTATATGAGGTTAGTCTGAAATTATGCAATTAATCTATTTAAGATTTTCGCGTCTTCTTTTGTTTTCTACCCGAAGACTGAATATAAGTCAGAGACGCGGGTCATTAAATTCTGTTTACCTGTTTCTTTTTTTAATCAATTAATTACTGGGCAGTGATATTTTTTTTCCTTATCAAATAGAGTAATTTTAGACTGAATCTTATGAGATTTAAAACCATGCTAAAAAGGGAGGCAAATTGTCAAAATCGAGGTTGAAGGAAACATAAATTAGTGGAAGATCAGATACTCAAATCAATTGGCATTTCATGTCCAAAACCAAAAGCAACAATGCAAGAAGAATGATTCTATTACTGCAAAGCCTATAAAGCGTGAGATTACTAAAGAACTATATAAGCTCATATCAGTTGTCTTTTCTTTTCTTTTATTTTTATTTATATTTTTGAATATATGTTTGGGAGTGGATTGTTGTTGGATTTTTGATCTCCAACTTCTTCATACATACCACATATTTAATATGATATAATTAAATATAATTAATATAATCAAATAAATTTTAATTTAATAATTTAATTAAATTTATATTTAATTATATTCTATTACAATTAATTACATCTTATCAAATATCATCTAAATTTATTACTATTTTATTTTAAATTATTTTATTATTTCTTTTCATTTATACATTTAATTATATTTAATGAAAAAATAAATATATTTTACTAGTTTGATAATTAATGAAAATAAATTAGAAAAATTTATTATAATTAACAAAAGTGGACATATTTTGAAACATAAAAAAAAACTCTTTTGATCCTAAATTGATAGGTCTATTTTCCTTTTTTGGTTATCCCAATATTTAGATGGGTTTCTTTTTTTAGAAATTATTGCATTATTTGGTTTCTTATTTTATCTCTCTTTAATTATATGATTATCAACACTTATAAACAACAACCATTTAATAAACTTGTTGAAAGTTGAAACAAAATTTAAAATTTAAAATTTTGATATTTATGGTTTGATAATTTCATTTATTAATAATATCAATCATTTTTAATTTTACATTATAAAGCAACAAACTTCAAGAATATTTAATAGGAGTATTATTTATCTCTATAATGTAAGGGTATAATAAGAAAAGTAAAATAAAAATAACCACTTTAACCAAATTATCTAATATTTATTAATGTGTGTGAAAAGAAATAGGTCTATTAAATTGGGACGAAGGGAGTATTAAACAACTTTTTTAGAAAGAATGAAGTATTTAATTAAAAAAGTATATTTAATCTTTTTAAGAAATTCTTACATTTTATGTGATATTTGGAATAGATTTAAAAAGATTTGGTGAAGATTACAATGTCATTTACGTTATTATGCTATAATTCCATTATTAATAATTTATCATTGAATTAGATAAAAGTTATTACTCACTATTAGATTAGATAAAATTAGATATTGTTGGATGAGATAAAAGTTATTATTTATTATTAGATTAAATAACGTTATTTGATGACATTATTAAATTTGTCAGTATAGAATTTACACCTAGACTTATGTGCATTAAATTAAATGAATTTACAAGAAATTAACTTTTCAGTCTTCTAGTGAAAACAGACTCGAGACAGTAAAAATGCATACAACTATTCTACTACTTTAGGTAACATTATTTATTGTCCTAATCTTACTTAGAACTATTATGGTCAACTAGCATGGTATTAATAATAAAACCTAGTCTATGGGAATCCAGTTAGTGACACTAACATCAATAGCAACATCAATAATATAGTTCAATTAAGCAGATAAGGAAAAACTTGTTGGCAACCTTCACTTTCTCGGAGGTCATCATCTAATGACTAATGCATTAGGTATGCTGGGTTGGATGTTTCAGCTTGTCCTTAATTTTGTTTTGGAAATGTTCTATAGACTATTCAGTATGAAAATATATAGAGAGAGAGGTCATCCCACAACACCAAGAAAAGTTGCCTTCAAGTGAAGAGAGACCTGTTTGTAACGAGGGATGCAAAAGCATAGTTCCAAAAGTGCTTTTTCTAAGAAAGGTTTGGATTGGGCAACAAAATTCTATAGACTAGATGATGAGGGGACCAAAAGTGTGTTGCACATCTCACATAGTTCCATCAGGATACTCTCTCTTACTTTCTAAAAAGCCTTTTGATTTGTTTCTTCATCAGTCTCCTTTTCTCATAATAATCTTCTATCTCTCTAATAATTTTATAATAATGTTTTGCTTTATCTCCTAAACTTGGCATCATTTCAAATCATTGCCTGCTCTATTGTTATTCTCAATTTTTTCTTTTTTTTTTTTTGAAAAAAATCATCATTGCTATTCTCTTATTGAGGCTGATGATGGATGTGGGTTGAACAGGTCCAGCCCAAAAGGGTTCCAATAGAAGAACCCGCAATTTGTACGGTAGACTCCGGACCACAAAACTTGGTGGTTCGGGTGTCCAAAATGTAAAATTTTTTTTGCATTTTTATTGTTTATTTCATAATTGATTTTCATGGCACGTGTTACATCGAAAAAGAAAGCAAAGCTATGCACTTTTTTTCTTATTTCGTTTTTTAAAAAATAAGATTTTTTTTTGTATTTTTATATATTATTATTTTATATATTATATATAATTACATTAATACAATATATAATTATATTATATTATTTAATTATATAATTATTATATTATTAAAATATTGTATATAATTATATAATTTATAATTATAACAATATTTTTAATAAATATTTTTATCATAAGTATTGTTACTACTCTAGATCTATTATTTTTTTTATTACAATACATTACTCAAACATCTAAGTACATTCATATTGTGTTGTAGGTATATTAATTAAGTACATTTATATTGTGTTATAGGTACATTAATATATAAAAATACGCACATTAATTTGAAATCACAGTATATAACGTTCGATATGAAAGTTTATTGATATTATAAAAGACGTACACTAATTTTGTACTATAAGTACATGAGTGTCGTACTGTAGATATATTGTTTTTTTTTAAATATATTGTTATTATTCTAGATATATTATTTTTTATTGAAGATACACCGTTATTGTTCTATAAGTATATTAGCGTTGTATTATAAGTATATTATTTTTTATTTCAGGTATATTGTTATTACTTTAGTTTTTTTTTAATTGAATGTACACTGTTATTGATTTTTAAGTATATTTGTTTTGATTTTTGTGTTTATCTTAAGTTTTTAAATTATCCGATTCATTTATTTTTAAAAATTAAACTTATGTAATTTTATATAAAAATAAAATTTTAAAATTAAATCAAATTAAATAGTAATAGAAAATCTAAATTGAATTAGTTAAATATTATATTAATTTATTTTAATTACAATAATAAAGAGAAAAATTAATAAAAGAAAAAAAGAAAAAAAAGAGTTTTAAATTGTGAAAGTTGTAAAAAAAAAAAAAATTGTTCTTAGCACAAATGTGGTTAGACTGTTTAGGTGCATGTGTGGTAGAAAGTTGGGTTTTAAGTGAAGCGGTGAGTTCTAATAGGAGAACATGAAGCATAGTGGACACGGGTCTAGGATATATGTATCCTAACACCTTCAACTTAAAACTTATTGTAGTCGATAAAGGAAAAAGTCTAATAGAGTACCTAACTCATACAGTGGATTATTAGACATTACTCCATTTGTTTTTTAATGTATATTGTTTTCAAGATTTTTATACATAAATTAAGGATTATATTTAGTAAATATTATTACATAAGTAAATAATTATGCTACTTTTGATTAATCATTTCTATAAATTATTGTGCATCAGAAATGATAAAGTTGAAAAAATTAATATTTATGAAAATTGTAAAACATCATATATTGATGAACAAAAATTTTTCTATATTAAAGAATAGATGGAAGTATCATGAAAACAACTTATGTACGTAAATACATCCAACCAATACAATAAATATATTTATGTTAAATAAAATATAATTATTTTATATTTAAGAAAAAAAATAACAATGATTTCATTATATAATTATAAATAATTATTTTATGTATAATTATATTATTAGATAGTTGTATACATATTGTGATATACATTAATTAATCCTTATGAAAAATTGTAAAACATTATGTATTAAGGAACAAAAATTTTTATTTTAAATAACATATATTAAGGAATAGATAGAGCATTATGAAAATAACTTATCTACACTGTATAAATACATCTAACCAATAAAATAAATATATTTATATTAAATAAAAATACAAGTATTTTTATATTTAAGAAAAAAAATATAACGTTGATTTCATTATATAAGTATAGATAATTATTTTATGTATAATAATATTATTAGATAGTTGTATACAAAGTGATATTCACTCTATGTATATAAATTTTGTCTATTATTATTCAAGAAAATAAAAATGATTTTATTTTATATATTTAAAATATATGAAAATAGATTATTTTACGCTTACAAATAACATTGGATCCACTTAAAGATATGAAAAGTGAATTATGAACGATAATGCACCTTTTCCAAGTGCTCCAAATTTATCTAATTATTTACTTTTAAAAAAATTTTTAATCTTGTGGTGTGAAATAAAATAAAAAAAAATCAATTTAAATGTCTCTATTCACCAAAAGTGAAAATCAGTAAATTAGGTATACCAAATATAATCATCATATCATGATCTAAATTGCCACTCCTCCATTATTTGGTTTTATTGCAAGGCAGTTTTAAATTAACGCATAGTTAAAGAACACGTGTAACGAATTTCATTGCATTAGTGAAATTGTTTTCAAAGAAAAGAAGATTATTGTCTAATTATGATCCTAACATGTCATTTGCACAGTTTAATTTCCTACCCCACTACCCTTTTGAAAATTAAAAAAGAAAATAATACAAATCATTATTACTCGAATTAGTTTATTAACTAAAGAATTGTTTGTTTAATTGATAGTGAAATCTCATTGATCCCCACTGCCCATTTCACGTAACGACAACACAAATATTAACAGTCTTATCTTACTATATATTGAAACTCTTACTAATACTGCTAAGAAAAACTCCTATTAAACATATGCTAACTTTCTTTTTCCTCCCTAACTAGTGAATTCACTAGTCATCTTTTGCCTTGAATTTCAACCAAAGATCAAAGTTGCACTCGGTAAGTCTGTCCTAGCTTGACATACAGTGCACACATTTTCAATTTTGTTAAACCATGTTTTATTCTTCTAGTGACATGCTATTGTGTTACAAATTTTTATATATGCTGTTTTTATTTTTTAAAATTTGGGTTTAATTAAAATTTAACTACCAATTGATTATATATATATATATATATATATATATATATATATATATATATATATATATATATATATATATATGTTATACTAGCTTAGGAGGGATTACTTGACAAAGTTCTTTAGTCCAGCTGATTACATAAATTGGCCCGTTTAGGAGTTTGGACTTGGACTTCAGCCCCTTTAGTTGAGTTTATAGGAACCTAAAGCCCAGTTTGTCTTTCATGTAGCGTCACCTCGACCTCCAACCCAACACATCTTTTGCAAGATAATTATGTGAGGAATATAGTGTCATTTACATTATTACACTATAAATTTATAATTAATAATTTATTATTAAATTAGATAAAATTATTATTTATTATTAAATCATATATAATTAAATACTATTAGATTAAATGAAAATTATTATTTATCATTAAATTATATTACATTATTTGATGGTATTATAAATTTGTCACCGTATAATTCACCAGATAATTGTTGCCCGCACTGGCATACATATATTAACATTCATATGGGAAGAGTCTCTTCATATGTGCAGCGAGTCCAACATCATCCTGACTATTAATGCAGTTATATTATAGTCAAGAAATTGTCTCATTGTAACATGATCGCAAAATAAATAAACAATGGGCAGAAATACGCATAATAACTCGGCCACTAAGAAATTATTGCATTAAAACTTGCCATTTTTAATTACTTCATACTGCTTTTACCTCATTAAAGTTGACGTACTCTCCTCAGTAAAACTTACGTAGGGGCTGCAAGTAGTTCATGCTGCTTTTGCTTATGGTTCAAAAAATGTTGACGTACCCTTCTGAGTACAACTTGTATATGGGCTGAAAAATGCACTCATATGACAAAAACTAGGCCTAGTTCAAAACTCATGGAATAATTCCATAGGCTTCGATACGGGAAATGTTCAATTACATATGGGCTTTTAGATTTTACCAATCTTTCTACATTATCGTGTTTGGTTTCCCTGATTGGGCTGGTAATGATGCAAACTAGCCATGTTATGGAACTTCCATTACACAACCTATTTTAATCTTATAGGGGAAAAGTGGCTATGAATTAGTATAGCATATATGAGTTACATGATTTTTTTTTTTTTTGCAAACTAAACATCGATTTGAATTTGCAATTCCATAATTTAGATACAAGTTGATATTAATCAGTTAAAAGTTCATTGGTTATTAAAGTTCTATCTATTGTGCTGTTGAGCCGATTGCTGTTATTTTTGACGATGCAATAAGGGGTTGTTGAATTTTGTCCAGTTGATCCCCTTTCTTGGTCGGTTGCTGTTTGCTTGCCAGTTGCCTGCCACTGGAGGTTTTGTTCATGTGCAACATATGATAATTGTCAAAAAATTATCTATACTATATAGGTAGAAAAGAAAAGAAGCGCACGGAAGAAGTTGGCACATATCCATACTTTTGAAGCAAATTATTCTTGGACAAGTCAGTAGAGGGTGATATGGATAACGCATGGCACCTCTTTAAACCAATTATGGTCACATGTAGATTCTGTATTATAATGCGACAAAGAGCTGTTAGATTGCATCATATATGTGGGGGATGTGGTGACTTCCACGCCAGATGCATAATCATCATAGCCGAACAAAAGATTTATACACTAATAATAATAATAATAATAATAATAGGTAATATTCATGAAAGGAAACTCCCACCAAGAATTGAATTCCCATGCAAACCCAAATAAATACCCAAACTCTTCAAGAAACCCAATACACATCATGCATATTGCTTTCTCTTCTCCCATGATTAATTTTTGGAGTTGAAACTCTCTATTGCATCTATCAATAATCTTGAATAGGATGAGAAAGAAAACAAGAATTGGTATATATATATATATATATATAGATAATCAAAAGGGTGGATTTTTGTCTTCTTTAATAGTAATCTAAAAAAACATAACAAGATAGACAAAGGAAGAAGACGGAGTAAAAATAAAAGAAAAGAAAAACAAGGAGAAATAATAAAAAGAGAAAGAAAGTTCATATAAACCTGAAAAACAAGATAACTTTTCACCCCCACTACACAACCTCAAAAATCTTAGGCGTGACAAGCCTAAGTGGGGTGCATTATCATGATACATCCCAAATTCTCACACCCCCAATCCAACCCAATTCTTTTTTGTGCTTCTCATCTCTGAATCATCCATCCATCCATCCCTCCCCACTTTAATCTTTCTACACAAGTCAACCTCACATTAATCACCCCCCCCCCCCCCCCCATTTAACCAATCACATTTCCCCACGTAATCACCCGCCCTAAAATTTTTCTAACCTCTAAAACCCTAACTCTCTCTCTTTTAACCCCTTCTCCCAATATATATATCTACTAACTTCTTAATCACCATTTTTTCCGATTTCACTTCCGGCGGACCGTGAACGTTTGGAACACCACGCTTCCGCTGGCAGGGAACTCGTCCGCTGCGCAACTCCGGCATTTCATTCCTAGAGGCTCGAGGGCATGCGCGACACGTGTCCACACTTCATGGCTTGTGCATGTAGTAGAAACTGACATCGTTGCTGGCCGGAAAACCTGCACAACTTTCTTCAACACATTACCGACATCATCATTATCGTCGAAAATGGACCCCACACACTCAAAGCTTGCATAGCTGTAACCGTCCTCAGGAGTGACATGAATGGTAGAGTAATGATCATTATCAATCCCATTCATTGAGTATCCACAAGGGTCGAATCCAAAATCACAAATGATAGCTCCTGGATTGATATCTCCAATACCGGTAACTTTGGTCATCTCTTTCCCGGCTGTGCCACCTTCAACGTTCTTGGCATCGCCGGCTGGTTGAAAGAACTTTCGAGCCAAGACACGGTCAAGCTCAGTCATGCAAACCTCTATAGTGTAGAGATCATCGTTTTGAGGCATTATATGAGTTTGGTCACTAGCGGTAAAGACATGCCAAGAATGAGAAGTCATTTTCGAAGGCATAACAGAAGCTTTCCTATAGCAAAGATTGGAAGGAAGGTTCTCCTCAAGATAGATGACTTCTTCTTTGAAGCTGGTGTGAGGGAAAGGCTGTGACTTGGGGAAGATAAAGTTACCTCTTGTGTACCTACAGGACCACAAAGTGAGGCCAAGATTGCAAGAATAGTGTAGCAATGGACGGATGGATTTAAGGAGCTGGGTGGTCCCACATGTCTTGATGATGATCTTGGTAGGGTAGACAAAGAGGCTTGATTCTGATAACACGTAGGCATCAAAATACTGGTTACCAACTGCTGATACTATACTGCATTGCACTGCATTTAAAACTTTAACTAATGAATCAAAATCAAGAAGCCTAAGACCACCGTAACCCATGTTATTGTTATTGTAGTTGTCGTCCACCATAACCGGATCATCACCAAAGAAATGAAGCTCTAGGCGCTTCTCGAACCCCTCAAATCCAGACATGGCCATTGATCCAACAGCTAGTATATTTCAAGAAAAGGAAATTAAACCAAGATTAAGATGAATAGTGAAAACAAATAGAAACAGAAGAAAGCAAGAAGATAGTTTTAATCAAGCAAGAGTAGTGAAGAGGGAGAAGTACTACAGGTGACAGAGAGAAGAGGGGAGGATATGGGATTTATAGGTGGGTGAGGAGTGAGTAGAGAGTGGGGTTAGGGGGAAGGAAGAGAAAGTGAGAGAAGGGGGCATGCGGGTGAGGCAACCAAGAATCATGATTGCAGGCATAATGAAGTGAATAAGATGATGATGATGATATGGTTTCAAGAAAAATATACTAAATTTTTTTAAAAAATAATTTAAAAAATTAAACAAAACCGAACTATATTTTGTATTTGTGGTAATAAAATCTTTGATTCAGACAAGAATAGGGGGAGCGGATTTTATGCCCACGCGCTTGCAAATTTTTTTTTTCTTGTATTGGTGTTCTTTGCCTAATATTATCAACTATATACTCAGTGTTCTGCCAAAGTTCCCAGTCAGTGTCCAGCCACTATATGTACATTATATTCTTTCATTGCACTCACGAATAATACAAAATAACATCTGACAACAACACAGCGCATATATTCTCACAATTACTACAAAATAATAATTAACTTATAAATCTTTATTATTATAATTTAGTTCGTAAAATTATATGTAAATATTTGTTGAGAATAGCAATAATAATGGTAAAGATTGATTTTGTCGCGTACAATTCCTCTAATGAGTTAAGTTCTTTATGAAACATTTCACTACTAGGGACCAAATGATTGAAATCTTTGTGTTCATCTTTAAACTTAACAGATAGATTGGACATTAATTCAGAATTAAGGATGAGTAAGAACAGTATTAACAAATGGGAATTGGACAGATTGAACTTAGAATATGGGGCCAGGTCAAAATTCAACCTTCACAATTAGAAACCACTGTGCCTAAATCATTCCCATTGACACTTTTTTATGGAACACAAACATAATCATAGACTAGATCGACTCCATGTTTTTATATTTGCATGACAACAATTATTAGCATTCAACCCAAAAAAAAAAAAATAAGGGGGAAAAAAAGGTAACTATCCTAATGAGACCTTAGTTTGCCGTTTATAGGCCATCTCAAGTAGCTCAAGGAATGAAAGCAGACCAAAACAGAGTACAGGGAAAAAAAACATAAATAATAAACAAAATGGCTTCAATTGCTTAAAAAGTTGTTATATGAGCACTCCAGAATTTTTGATAATGCATGGCTATTGGATAATAAAAAGGTGAAAACTATAGTATATATGATACCAGACCACCCTGTCCTTTTCAAAGAAGGCAAAGTTTTAATTAAGAAAAAAAGCTAGACGTGCCCAAATACCATCAATATATTACGGTAAGAATAATAATTATGCACAACACAAACTATACAAGTTTATAAATTGAAAGGAAAAATAAAAAACAAAAGAACAAAAGGAATCAGGCGTGGCAATAGATAATGAGAATATCCTTGAATTAGGGAGACCCGTACGTGAATTCAAAAGGATTGGCTCACCAATGGATGCTGGCTCAATTGGCAAGAGATGTGCTACTTTTTATTTTGTTGTCTTAAGTTCAAATTTTCTGGTAGACTACAAGAAAATAATTTTTATAAATTTGTTAAATTTGATATACATAATTCTGCTTGAATCTGTACAAGAAAGAGATGTATGATGCAAAGTTTAAAGATCTTTTACTGTAAGCTCTAAGGTTAAATCTCATTAATGTAAAATTTTTCCTTTCTAGTACTAAAAAAAAAAAAACCTTACTACATATTAAAAAGGGAAAAAAAAAGACCGGCTCACATCAGTTTTATTCTCCACTCAAAATTTCATACAAGGGGGCATTATCATAATTAATTTCTTATATGTTTCTAAATTCACATTAATTTGTTAACCATAGTCCTAATTGAAGTTCAAATTGGAAGGAATTTCCCTCTTAAAAAATTAATTAATTAGTTATAAGGGAACCGCCTTTGCCTTTGGAGTTTAGAAAAAGTCCAGCCAGGCATAATCATCATTTAAAAATCAAGATTTTTACAACATTTTCTCTTGATTAATGTTCTATATAATTTACAACTAAGATCTATACTTACCACAGTGTAATGATTCCCTATATATATGCTGTTATGCATCATTTGAATCACCACATCCATAACATTCTTATATGGGTTTATTGCAAATTTACTAATATTTAGACTTTGTTTCACTGAAAATATTATGGAAAATATATATGGTTAAATCTGCAAATCTCTAAACTTTCAGTGTCTGGGTTTTTTATAGTACCATTTTAAATTTAAAACATGCACTTAATCTTTCATATTTATAAAAAATAAGAATGGTTTTCAAATGCATGAATGAACCTAGCTCAAAAGAAGGATAAGTGGAATTGGAGTAATTAGTGGTTGGTAGACCTATGTAGATTACGTAATTGACTTGTGCTACCTTATTACTCATCAATATATATATATATATATATATATATATATATATATATATGTTTAAAATCTTTTTAACTCTTCTTGGCTTATAATTTAAGACTTTGCATACCAGATTATTAACAGTAATAATAATTCAACATGATAAATTCTAGAGAACGTATAGGAGAAAGACAGGATAGATAAGCACATCATAAGTAGTATAGAAATAGAAATACAAAAGGTGGTCCAGCGGATAATTAGTGAATGTATATGACTGGATTTGGAAAACTAAATAAAAAGAGAATTGTGTAGAGAAAGAGTGGAGAAAAGGCAATGATGGAAAATGGTGAGTTTGGAGTCAAAGTTCAGTTTTAAGGGCATGGAATGATTCAGAATGTAAGCGTCATGAATAATCTTATGGGGGGTGTGGCTGGCAGCCTCCATTATGACCACAATTCCCACATCTTGAGCTGCACGCGCACCCACCAAACTCAAAACAATATCCAATATATCCATCCATCCATCCATCACAATATTCATAAATGGTCAACCACTTCCTACTATTATACCAAATGTTGAAATCAAATCTTACTTAAAAACTCTCATACTGATCTTCTTCCTCAACAAAATCCTACCTTTTACATCAAAAGATGTAACCAAAATCTCCTTTTTTTTTCTTATTATGATGATGGATTTTGGAAATCCAGCTAGCTAAATGGTTAAATTTCATTTTTTTTTTGTAATTTAAAATTTTAAAATCATAAGAGTAATTGTTTTGATTCTTATTAATCAATTTTGAGATATGATTTTTAAAATATTCTTAAATTGATTTATATAAAATTTAATTTTGATATATATATATATATATATTAATTTAAATATATCTTACCTTTTAGAAGAGAATATGTAATGTCCTCTTTAGAGTTGGAATAAAATTGAATAAAAAGAGTTGTAACTGTAATCCTAAGTTCAGGACCCACTAGTGACCTTTTTAACCCCAACACCCCCCCTTCCACCAAATCATGCAGCTATAGGCTTGGTCCCACTAATCAGTTCATATGTTACCCCCGACAACCACCATGGCTGGACCCACACAACTACACATCATCTATTGTGTACCCTAACTTCTTGGCACACAAGGGGCCCATGGTTGATCTTAGGGCTAAATTAGTTTTTTGGAACATCAAGTCCCCACTACCGGGGTCCTAGGTTGGGCAGACATTTCTACCTTCTTGTTGGGCATGAAATTAAACAAATGGCCTTTAGCCGCCATACATTACCTTTGCATGCGCGCAATTGCACACATGTGCCATTTTTTTTTTGGTTTGATTAGGTTTTCTCCATAAATTCATCAAAGCAAATTTATTCATATATATTGAATTTAACAAATTTATGAGAATTTGTTTTTCAATAAATTTAAATTTCAGAATCAGAAAAAATAATATTTTTTTTTACCATATGAACCAACATACATTACTGCATATGGCAATTTTTTTACGTAGAGAATTTGGGTTTGTTTTCTTTAATGGTATTCTTCCTTTTTCTTTGAGCACTAAGGAAAGCTAAGTGTATAGGATATATACACTGTTAGTGCCACTGTGCCATGCGTACAAAAATTTTGAGAAAGGCCCACCACAGTGTTTTTTGGATGTGGCCACTGTCCATTGAGTTAGAATTTGGATGATAATTTAGTGCCCAAAAGTTATGAGATTTTCCTTCTTTCATTCTCATGGGACACCATACACCAATTATCTCTATAAAAAAAAAGGTTATATCAAAGCTTTCTTTTGGGTGTTTATGGGAGATTGAGGTCATGCCAAGATCAAATAGTGTCATATGATAAGTCTTAATTTGTCCTTTCCTTTTCACCTTTTTCCTTTTCTTTTTGATTACTAAAGTCTCAAGGGATAACAGTATGTGTCTATATGCATGTCTTCCATATCCTTTTGTTCACTCCAATTGAGATATATTAGGTTTGGTCAACTTATGGCTTTAATATTTTATCATCTGCTACGTTTTTTACTTCTCTTAAGTTACCCATCTTACCATAAGTTTTTAACCTAATTTAAATCTGTCGAAAAAAAAGATATTAATTAGATTTAAAATAAAAAATATCTAAACTTAGTTAAACTAAAAAGATATAAAAATTTTAGTATCTAATTTGACGCTGCTATAAGTTAGCTCAAATTAATTTGGTTTAGATTCGATTCAAATTATTTAAATATAAAAAATTAAAATTAAGTGAAACAATTAGAGTATGAGTTTTTTTTTTTTTAAAAAAAAAGAAGAGTCAATCCTTCAATTTAATTAAAAAAAATTAAGATGGAAATGGGTTTAGCTCCCACAGGAATCAAACCTCGTAGGGTGTTAAGATCTTTGAGGCAAACAAGACGTGTTAGTGTATGGAGTTATGACGTTTGAAGTGGGCATAATCGAAGACGCCATGTTTCCTCCCCCACAGAAATAAATAAAAAACTAAACCCAAAGGTGAGAAAATAATGGTGTAGTACCTGTACCTCGAGCCCAGCCACAGCCAGAGAGGCCAAAATCTATTTAGAAAGATGGATTGCCAATTTGCCGAGATTCAACATCATTCCTCGTGCTTGCCCTATCAAAACTTATAATTTTATTTTTAGTTTCAAATGAAATAAAAATAAAAACATTAGCTACAAGCAAGCATGATTCTCTTGTGTGACTTTTTCACTTCGCTTCCTTTCTCTTTAATGACTTTCTTATGAATGATATCATGAACATAGTAATACCTCAATTTGAATAACTCAATAATAAAACGAAGTTAAGAATATAGGAAATAATTCATTCAACTCACGAGCCGTTAAGTAAATAATTTAAGAAAATTTAATACATAAAAAATTTAATGTTTGATCTTCAAATCAAATTCATAAATTTTACTAAATTTATAAATTATACCATGAATCTAACTCTTCTATAAAATAATGTTATATGCTAAACATGATTGAAGAAGAAAAAATAATTATATAGAAAAAATTTTCTCACTTTATCTTGTATTTTTAAATAAAAACAAAAATAAAGTAACAATATATAAAAAATGTAAAAATAGGAAAGTAGTAATTTTAGAATTTAGATCAGATTAAGAGTGTTTGAGGTAATATATCCTTTTAATTGATGAATGAGTAAATATTTTTTTAAAAAAAATTATAATGGAATAACCACACCTTTTTATGGTTCTTTTTATTTATGACTATTTTTTCTATTTCACTTTCTGCGGCACGTATTGAATTATGGGTAATTCTAAGTGCGTTGCAACCGAGTCAGGCGGGCCGGGTTATGCAAATAGTGGTGCTGACATAAGCATGTACGTCACTCCTAATGTTTGGGTTCAAAATTAGGCAAAACCCACATAAGAAATGAAAGTTAATTTTGAAAAACAGTTAATGCTATACATTTAATTAATAAAATAATATTATTTTATATTAAATAAAAATAAAAAATATTTTTATATCTTTTATAATTTTACTAAATAATTATTTTTTGTATTATCATATTAGTAGATGAATATATTTGATGAGTTTTTTTTTTTTTAATTTGTGTATAGAATAAGACTTGTCAAACTCCATTATATGGTGACAGATTTCACACATTTAATGAACTCATATTAGTTGATACTCTAGGTTATTTTTAATTTGCACAAGAATTAATAAATTTATTTTTTAGTTAATATCATTATTTTAATTATTTTTATTAACATATTTTTATTTTTAATGCGGTGCATAATATAGTGGAATCTATAATTTCATTTTGTTTCTTTAATATTACTTGATAAATTGTAGTCAAAATTATATAAGCCTAAGAATTTTGTATTGAAACTAAAAAAAATTACGCAATAATATGAAATTTTAAAGTAAAAAAAGTGACAATTACCTATAAATATTGATGTTTATGTTAACTAATAAAAAGTATTTTAGGCATTTAATTATCAACATAATAACTAAAAAAGAAAAATGATCTATATTTTTGGACAGATTAAAAAAAAATGACTTATCAAAATTAGATAGAAAGAGTAAAAAATTAAAGTAGCAAATAATGATTTGAAAATTGAATTAGACCGATTGATTGAATTAATAAATTGAAAATCAGATCAATAATTAATTTGATTAGGTATGGTTTGGTATTTAAGATAATTTTTATATTTTAATTATTATAAATATATTTATATTTTTTTCTTATTTTTAAAATTATTTTAATAATTTTTTTAAATTTTATTTATTATTAAATTAATTAAATTATATCTATTAAATTGATGGACCGATTGAGTCCAAGATCTAATCAACTCATTGAAAGAGTTTGAAAGTTTCAAGAGATTTCATCAAATTGAGAGAGATTGCAGTAGCCCCATTGGCAGAGTTGGAAGGTCAGACATGGATATGTACATGCAGGCCACCCATCGGGTTGCGCTTCCGTACATTAATGGATCTTTTAACTTTTAATATTAATCGTTCGATTACCACATTTGTATGCAGCCCAAAAGCCAGTTCAGTATAGCCTTTCTTCTGTCCTGAACTGATGACTCTCACCTTTTTTATATCAACTCGAAGCATAGTTAGTGGGCATCATCGATGTTTTTTAAATTGGATGGAAGAACAAATTAGTTAGTTGCTTGATTTTTAATTTAGTGAATTTGATTGATTCAATTTATTTTTTTAAAATATATAAATAATATTTAAAAATTAAAAAATATATATAATATAATAAAATAATAAAAATTATTTTTAAAAATTTAAATTTTGAGTAAAATGGTGTAATGTTTTTAAATTTTTTATAAAATAATGTAATTTTAGATTAAACTATTTTGAGTCTATTTCTAGTTTGGGGTAATTTTCTTGATTTTGATTTTTTTATTTTAACCATTTTTAGGTGAATAAATATTGATTTGAACTGAATTACTAACTGATTTTTAATTTTACTAATCTGATCGATTAGTTCAATTATGAAAATAATGACATCAGTCTTTGAATATTAAGGTTGAATTTATGATTCAATTTCAAGAATCCAAAAAGTATAATTAGACCCAATTTATTCATGCAATAAAGAACAGTTAGGCTTATAGCCCAAATACTCAACATATATAAGGACACAAAGACAAATATAATTTCTTTTATACTTTCTATCTTTTTTTTTTAACACAAAATACTTGAAGACATTATTTGAGTTGAGAGATTTCAAAATTTATAAATTTGAGTTAAATTCATACGTTTGATAAACTAAAAGATGCCACAAGACACAAAATACTTGAGACATCTTTTGAATTGAAAGATTTTAAATGAGAGATTTCATAAAATTTATAGATTTGAATTAAATCCATAGTTTGATAAACTAAAAGATGCCACAATCCATGAATTTTATAAAATCCATCATTTTATAAAATCTTTTATTTTAAGAATTTTCACTTTTTCCAATTAGAAAAGTGAGAAAGTTTAAAATCCATCATTTTTAATAAAAAATGAATTGTTATAATATTTTTTTATTCTAAAATTACATTTAACAATTCATGGACTTTGTATTCAAACCAAATAATGAAATTTTTAAAATTCATTGATTTTACTATCTATGGATTTTAAATCCATTGATTTTATCAAATCCATGAATTTTAAATTCTTTCAATCCAAGAGAGGCCAAAATTCAAAATATTTTGTCTAAATTTTCTTCTATTGTTTTTAGGATGGGCTTTTTGCACTCCATAAATTGCTATTTGCATTCTATATTTAATGTGTTAGTAATTTAAATGACTTTATTATCCTCTACTTAAAAAGAATTATTTCTTATTACTTCAAATATTTATACTATCTCTATTTAATATTTCCTAATTATTGTCAATACTTTTAAACTAAAATATATATATATTTTTAAATATTCTCAATATATGAAAAGACTATTCTCTTAAAAAAAACAAAAAAAAACTTCATATTATAAAATTTGAATATTTATTAGATATTTTATTTATTATTTTACCGAAAATAGCAGTACAATATAATAAATTAAATAAGTAATTTATTTATGTCAACCTTATGAAGGAAAAAAAAAAAATTGTTGTTGTATTTGATGTCCATCTTTAAAAGATAAGGTAGATATTTGAACTAACAAAAAAAATTCCTTTTAAATGAGGGATAATAAAGTCATTTACATCATATAGAGTGCAAATAGTAATATATAGAGTGTAAATAGCTCAACCCTTTTATATTGATTTGAGTATTGGAGTATCATTATGGACGCTAACCTAACACTGCATCTCACCTTATCTTTGAGTATAAATCTATAAATTTTTATTAAATAACTGAATAGTGTATTTAAAAGACACGTCATTTCAGTTATTAACTATGTTTAAAAGATAGTTTTAATTAAATTCTTTTGTACGTAACTTTTACATTAAAATAACCACCTTCACTAACTATAGTTAGTATTTATTAAGATTTTTTTTTAAAAAAAAAAAAAAAACATGACTTTTACATTAAAATAACCAAACGGGCAAAAGCAACAAATCTCATTTGCTTCATTTGCCGTCAATTGTTGAAGAAATTTCCTCATCCATGTTCCCTCTGTTCCAAACTCTCTGTCCTCTTCAAAAGTTGCCATAGCTTTTTACGTCCTTCCTGACTCAAGATCCACCAATTTACATGCCATTAAGGTTTTTCTTTTTCTTTTTCTTTTCTTTTGGACTGCTACTAGTGAGTACCCCATTTCACTTGGACCAATCTCAAAAGGCTATCGCAAATTTCACTTCCTCCAATAACAATACTAAGAAAGTATGTGATTAGGCAGCATTGCCGACATTTTGGAACTGGTTAATACGTTGGTTTTAATGAGTGTATCTGCGTCATTCAGATTCTAATTGCTTACTACATATGATTACCTTTGCAGTAATTCTTTTTTTTTTTTAATTATTATTTTATAATTTACTATATACATATATGTGTATATTCTTTTGTACTTAGCTCTTTAGTAAAATAAATGGCAATACTTACAATTGCATATATAAATTTGTATGGTCAATCCATTTTTGTTTTTTTTTTTTTTAATATGGGTAAATGCGATGAGCACAATTTTTCATTTAATCTAACAATCTTATTTACAACCCAAAAAGAAAATAGAAGTATATGTTTGAGCTGACTAAATGTTGTATATATAAATAGTCTGGAATGTTCCATTTGAATGATTTTGTATTGTTCCAAAACAAGCCCATATGGTGGTTTGATGAGGGATTAGTAGGCAGAAAAGAATCTATTATTGGGTCTGGAATTAGAGGCAATGAGATGAGGAAAGGAAGTTTATCCTCCTAAATATGTAACATAATAATGATTATAATGTTGATATGCTACGAGTAGATTGTATGCTTAACGTGACATCAATAATACTTGCATACTTTCGTGTCATGATTTTTACTAATTAATCAATTAGCTTCTGTCAGTGTGAAATCTTTTGTTTTAATTTAGACTAAAGCGGTAGGATCTTTTCTAGTCAGCCAGTAGAATACTAATAATATAACCCATAACATGACAGACTTTTTTTTTTTTTTTAAAAAAAAGAAACATTTTATACTGTAATTCATTAGAAAATTAACTTGAGTAGCTTGAAACTCTAAGTCAATATTGAACTTTAAGATTAACATTGTGAATAATTAGTATTATTTAGGAGTAATAGCATTTTGAATTCATAAGTTCAAATTAAATTATAAATATTAAGGTTACCCACTAGATTAATTGTGCATCCTAAAAATATTAGTATAAAAAGAATATAGCATTTTTTTTTTGGTTAATATATATATATATTGTCATGAGCTGTACCGATTCTTGTCATTTTACTTTCATAGTTTAGGAGTCTGTGGCTATAATTAGGGGATTAGATTCGTATAATTCAGAGTTAAAATTGAGAGATCATAGCTTCACTCTAAGGGTTTATGTTTTATAATAATCACTCTATATATATCTTGTATCTATACAAATGAAATATATGAAAATTTGAATGCTCATCATGTAATTCGAGATGGTATCATAGCATGGTTTTAGATCACTATAACTTTTTTATTAATAAATTTTTCTTTAATTTTGTGAGCATACATATTAAAAAAAAATGAGTATTGAAACATCGGGATTCAAAATAGTTTCTGTTATTGTCCAATCTGAAGGGGTATTTAATGCAAAAAGAATCCTTACTGAATCAAACTGCGACATATGGTCTCAATTGGTGGAAATGCAAATTGCTGAAAGGGACAAGATCTACATTTGTGAGAAAACCAAGCCACCTGCAGAATCGGATGAAGGCTGTGAAAAATGGTATGGTGAAAATCAAAAGGTCAAAAGATGGG
Source organism: Omphalea diandra (assembly GCA_949677035.1). Lineage (NCBI taxonomy): Eukaryota > Viridiplantae > Streptophyta > Magnoliopsida > Malpighiales > Euphorbiaceae > Omphalea > Omphalea diandra. Next base: position 20,874 of record CATIWR010337249.1, read on the forward strand.
TTATTAATGTCCATGACTCCAGAAATAATGAAGCCTTGTTTACACTTACCCACTGTCTATGAAATTTGTGATGTCTTATCAAAAAACATTCAATGTTGGAAGTGATGAATTACAAGTGTTTACTCTAAACAGATGGCCTTTTCGGCAAGATAAAATGGGGGAATTCTCTCTATGTATTATGGAGAGCTGACCAAAATTTTTTTAAGAATTAGATCATCCTGATCTTTGCATGTACATTTAGTTTTAATTGTATGTATATTAATATTAAAATGCATATATATTAAATTAATGTACATTAATATTGAATTGTATGTATATTGAAATATATGTACATTAATTTTTAATTGCTTCATGAATCTAGATCTGCATATACTTTTAATCTTAATTACATGTATATTGGTATTGAAATGCATGTATATTGAATTAATATACATTGATATTAAATTGTATATATATTGAAATACATGTACATTAATCATTAACTACAAATACATTCAGGTCTATGATGTAATATGAACCTAAATTCATGATATACGATTGGATTATGAATGATCCTAATGATGTCAAAGACTAATGCAAGTCCATTGAATGATTAAGAGTTTATATATTTCTCACTAGATTGAAATAAATTAAAAATTTTCAATTTGAAATATAATTAAATAATCTATAAAAGTAACTCATAAATATATAAAAAATTACATATTGCTATAGATTTTATATAACATTGTCAAGTTTTATATGTAATTTGTGCTTCTATTTGCGTAATATAAAAAGAGTTATGTATATTTGATGAATTTTTACATATTAGATTTTTGATATAAAAAATGAATAATAGCTACACATTATAATCAATAAATCTATAAATGTTTCAATTTATTATGTAAATATATAATCTAGAGATATAACTAGCACACATATAAAATTATATATTGTAATCGGTATTATGTAATTTTTTTTTAGATTTTATATGTAAATTTTATATCTTTTTATAAAATATAAAATTTTGTTATATATTTTATAATTTCATATATTATACTGATAAAATTATATATTAAGATACAAATTTTTAAAAAAACATATTGTGATCATTAATATATAATGTTTTCAATCTAATAAATAAAAATATTATTTATGAATGTAACTAAATAATTCAATATATAAGAAAGAAACTATATATTTAAACATTCCAACTTAATATGAAAATATTCAGTTATATCATATAATTTATAATTTATTTTTTGGGATGTAATTGACATATTTTGGATACTTTTTTATATTTTTTTTCAAAAGTAGTTTTAATAAATTCATAAATTTAAATAAAATTATAAAATATATATTCAAAATTAAAATTAAATTGAACATACTATTATAAATTATGTCTATTGTATCTATATTAGCATTTTGATTTAGTATTTATTTTTATCATTAAAAAAATCACATTAACATATTATTTATAATAATTTACTAGGATAATTAATTACTTGTAATAGCATGTTACAATAATTAGTAACTTATAATGATAGGTTACTGTAATTAATTAAACAATATATCCAAATTTACATGTATATCCAAATTTACATGTTACTTGTTAAGTGGATAAAAAATTAAGACACTGGAATAAATTTTGAGACACTAAAATATGAGTTACTCTAGAATTCTCATGGAGTAATATAAAAACTTTAAGATTTTTCTAATTTTAACTTTCACATCATTGAGCGAATCATTGTTAAATTCTACAATAAATCTTAATTTTATTAAGAGGCGAAATGGGTTGCAAGCTATAGTAATTTTATTTCATTTCTCGTTACATTTTGGTGAAAAAACCACACCACAGTATTAGAGATATGAAGCCGTGAGATATGTAACTTTCTATATATTTAAGGGTTTAATATGATAAATTTATCCTAAAATGGTTGATCAAAATTACATCAAAAGACTCCAACTTACACAAAATTTGAAAAGGTTTGCGTTTCATAAGCATCAGAGCAAGTGTTGTTCTACTTTAAAATATAACGCTTTCATCTATAGGCAGTTAGAGATTCGAGCACATCTCTCTCTCTTTTGCCAACGATATTTCATTTAACTGAAGCAGATAACCCAGCATTCCTGGACGTAGAGAGTGATGCTAAATGATGTAATCTCTAGGGTCTTCTTAGCTAATTTATGAGCTGCCCATATAATCTGTCTTGACAAAAGAAAAGAGATCATGATCTAGAAAATGAGGCAAAATGTTGAGAATCAAGCAACACAATTTGATAACTGAGTCCTTGTGCAAATCTATTAGAATATGCTATATATATGCCACTCGCATTACGGCCCGAGCGAACAAACACTTGATATTTTTGAAGTGCCATCTTATTGTATCCTCATTTCGTGCAAACCATATTGTAGAGGGAGCGCAAAGGAGAATGAAAAGCAAATCTACCATGAATGAAGGACGTCCTTTAATTTAAACTAATTTAGTACCAAAATAAGCAAAGTTGTTAAGGTTCATTGATAACAAATCAGATAGAGAATATATATATATATATATATATATATATATATATATATATATATATATATATATATATTAAATCTAATATAACACGAGAATATCTAACTCCATTAAAACCCAAATTTGAAGGAATATTCTTGATA
>CATIWR010337294.1:0-38045 GCA_949677035.1 Omphalea diandra
ATATATATATATATATATATATATATATATATATATATATATATATATATATATTTATATTTATATTTATTTATATCTTTTTAATATGCTTTACAGGAGGATGAAAGACCAAAAGAGAAGGAACAATGGAAGACACGAAACATATATCTAAAATAATATTTTCAATGTTGAGATTATAAATTGTTTTCATTTTTTTAATTATATTGGATGTGATATATAATTGATTTAGATGTTATTTGACTTGGATATAATGTATGTTTGATTTGAATGTAATCATATATTATTATTTTTTAATAAAATAATTATGATTATTTATTAAACTTAATTTTTTATATTTAATTTCAATATTTAATTTTTCAAAATAAAAAATTATTTATATAAATAATATATCATTAAATGTAATTATAATAGTAATATTTTAAAAAATATTATATAAATAATTTTAAAACTATAAATAAAAAAATCTTGGAAATTAAAAAAAAATCATTTAGAGATCACAAGATAAAAACCATACAATGTGATCTCTAAATATTGACAATGAGGAGAAGATTTAGTGACCACATTCTGTAGTCTTCAAATAGCGACCACAATATATGGTCTTTATTTGATCTATAAATGGTTACTTGTTGTCTCTTATGTTTAGCACTTCGTTACCAAGAGGAGAAGATTTTGGTACCACATAATGTGGTCACTAAATAGATATCATATTGTGTGGTCGCTAATGTGATATATGTTTTAGAGACCACATGGAAAATGTGGTCATTAAGGAGTTAGTGACAAATAATTTAGCGACCACAGGAAGTCGTAGCTAATGTGGGCAATAACCCATTTAAGAACCACTTAAAGACCACTTTTTTGTGGTTGCTAAAACCTTTTTTTTTTTTTTTGTAGTGTAAAAAACCTTAAGATTCCTTTTTAGTCAATATCTTCTTTTTCTTTTTCTTTCTCTTCTTTCTTTTTAATCTCCATTTTTTTCTATAGTATCCCTCTTTTTTTCCCCCTTTTCTCATCTACTCCTAATGGAATAGAATTTCAATTTTTATTTTTTCTAATAAGACAAAAATATTGGTTGCTTGCTCCTATTGGTTGAAAGTTTAAATTTTCTCTTTTAGGTTTTTTTTAATTCCTTCATCACCTTAATCGCTCTATAAATTTTCATATACTCCTTATACATTTAATAAGTTCTAATACACTTTTATTTAAGTTATAATGATATACATATTACATATAACAATTTGTCATGCAATTATGTAAATATCATATTCATATTCGAGTACCTTAAATGCAATGATGTAAATGTTATCATCATGCTTATGTCATGCGATGCATGTATGCAAATCTAACATAATTGAAATATATATGGATTGGGTTAAGGATGTTATAATTCTTTCTCTCTTTTGAAAATTTCGTCCTTGAAAATTACTTATTGGAACTCAAGAATAGGTATGGATACTATGGTCTCACATGTTCTTCTACTTTCCAAGTGACCTCCTTAGGCGATTGATGGCTCCATCTCGCTTTAACCATTGGTATCATTCGATTCCTCTACCATTAGTTGCTGATTAAGGATTTCAACTGTTTCTTCTCGACAAGTCATATCATCAAATAATTCACTCTCTAGCTCTGATAATATATGACTAGAAACATAGCAATACCTTCAGAGCATAAAAACATAGAAAACATCATGTATCTGAGATAACTCTACTTGTAATGCCAATCGATACACAAATACCCAATTCTCTTTATAATCTCATATGGCCTATTGTATCTTGGTCTTAACTTTCCTTCTTTACTAAAAATAGTGAAACCGTCAAGAATACTTTATCTCTAACATGATATTCTATTTCTCATCTATATTTATCAACATTCCATTTTTGCTTTTCTTGAGTAGTGTGCAACCATCTTTTGACTACTTGGATTTTGGCCATTGTGTCTTATACCATATTAGGACCTTTTAATTGTCTCATCCCTTCAATATCTCAACAAATTGGACTTTTTTATTTCCAGGAATAAAAATTCATATGGTGCCATATCAATACTAGAATGATAGCTATTATATGTAAATTCTATCAATGGCAAATAATCATCCCAGTTGCCTTTGAATTCTGACACACAAACTCGTATCGTATCTTATAATGCATAGATAGTCCTTTCTAATTGACCATAAGTATGTGGGTGAAAAGTGTTGGACTAAGATGGTTAATCTTAAGTCTTAGATCTCTTTTGATCTTAACAAAGGAGATTGATCAATTTTATTGTTTCAATTAAGTGTTGTTTTGCAGTTTTGACTTAGTCTATAAATAGTGAGTGGGATGGAGTTCATAATCTCTAAAGAAAGCAAAGTGTCTTCTAATTCGCAACCATAACTTCAAATATCGCGATTGCGACTTAGCTTAAGACATGTTGAAAATTGGATAGGCGAATTCGCAGGCCACTTCTCTGCCGCGATTCATCCAAAAATGGAAATGCCAAAGTTACAGACGAATTCACGGTGAGTGTCGCATTTCAGTCACAACCGCGACTTTCAAAGTAACTCAAGAGGGAATCAAGTCCACAACCACAGCATGACAAGTGTCCCAAGTGTCCGTTGAAAGATAAAAATCTCAATGGCAACTTGTGGGTAGCGACCGCGAATCATAAAGAAAAAAATGAACATTTTGACAAACGAATTCGCATCCTAAGTCGTGCCCTGAGCAAGAAAAATCGCAATGCTACTTTTATGAGCATGTGAAAGACAATGACTATATTTTCCTGGTGAACTAATGGGAAGATGACATGTGGACTAGCCATTAGACACAAACTGAAATTTTTGCCGCAATTTCTGGCTTTCGTATGGAAATTGAAAAATCACGATGGTGAAAGAGTAGTAGCGACCGCAAATGAAGTCTGACAAATATTTAATGCAAAATCTGCTTGGGATACTTTGGAGATTTGCTACCAATTTTATTGCAACGTCTCTTTAGTAGGTAAAGGCTATAAATATCTCACCAAACAGATGTAAATGCAAGAGAATTCATTAATTTGTAACTAAACTCTTGCAATTTTGCTACTCAATCTTTTTTATTCATTAAGTGATTGTTTGGTGTGAGCATAAATACCATTTGTAAGGGTTGTAGTGTGAGCTTGTAAAAACACTAAAGAGATGTTGTTGTGTGAGCCTTAAAAACACATAGTGTAAAGGTTGTTATGTGAGCCTTGAAAACACAAATGTAAAAGTTAGGTGCAATTTTGCTACTCAATCTTTTTTATTCTTTAAGTGATTGTTTGGTGTGAGCATAAATACCATTTGTAAAGGTTGTAGTGTGAGTCTATAAAACACTAAAGAGAGGTTGTTGTGTGAGCCTTAAAAACACATAGTGTAAAGGTTGTTATGTGAGCCTTGAAAATACAAGTGTAAAAGTTAGGTGTGAGCTTAGAAACACTATTTGAAGTTAGTGGAACACCCAATTGCAGAGAATTGGGAAATGGATGTATGGTCAATTATACCCGAACCACTATAAATCGTATGCCTCATTTTCTACTCCTCTCTATCCCTTTAGCTTCTAATTTTTTTTATACACCAATTCAACCCCCTCCCTCCCCCCTCCCCTTCCCCACCCCCTTCTTGGTGCCTAGGGCCAATAAAAAGCTATGCTAAAATTCAAACAAATGTATGTTATTCTAAAAATAAGAAGTAAATTGAGGATCTCTATCTAGCGTAATAGAAATAGGAATACCATGTAACCTCACAATCTCAACAACATATATCTTATCCAGTCTAACGAGTGAATAAGTCTATTGTATAAGTAAGAAAGTGCATATTTAATGAGTCAATTTACAATAACCCAAACAACATTATTCCTTTTCTATGTTTGAGGCAAATCAACTACAAAATCGATTAAAATTTTCTTCTATTTCCATAGAGGAATAAGTAAAGGATGTAACTTATTTGTAGATGCCTAATGTTCCGAGTTGATATGTTAGTAGGTTAAACATCTTGATATAAACTTAGCTATACCTTTCTTCATCATTGACCACAAAAAATTTGATCACAAGTTTTTATACATTTTAGTACTTTTAGGGTGTATAACATATGATGAATTGTGTATCTTCTGCATAATCTGTAATCTTAAACCATTAACATTTGATACATAGACGTGACTACCAATCACTATCATTCCATCATCTCTAATTGAAAAATTAGTCTTTTTACCTTTCTGCATCTTTAGTAGCATTTTCTACATATATGGATCCTTTTTCCGTGCTACTTTGATTTTATCATCTATCATAGGTTTTAATTGAAGTATAGCATTAAAGCCATCACATTCTCAATCTCAAATTTCATAGTTAAAGTATGAAGATTAACTGAGGATCTCAAATTATAACCAACCATACCAAGCAACATCTAATGCATCAGTAGTAATACTAGCCTTACTTAAAGGGTATAACAAGGAACTCATAGTGACCATATCTACACTGAAAAACAACTTTAGAATTTATGTTTAAGCAACCCTCAACTATTAGTCTAAGATCAGCTTTTTGAAAATACAATTGAACCTCAAAGTTGATTAAGCAAATCATCAATTCTTGACAAGGGATATTTATTTTTTACTATTACTATATTTAATTGCCTATAATCAATACATAAATGTATGCTTCCATCCTTTTTCTTTACAAATAACACTAGTGCCTCCTATAGAGATGTACTTGGTTGATTAAACCTTTTTCCAACAATTCTTCCAATTATTTCTTTAATTCTTGCAATTCCACTAGTAGCATTTTATATGGTGTAATAGAAATAGGTACCATTCCTAGTAAAGTCTCGATATTGTACTTTTGGAAACTCTTTCATTATAAGAATGTATGCTAAATCTAAACTAGGAATACCATGTCCACCACACTAGCTATAAATGCATCACAACCTTCTTTGATCCAATAAAAAGCCTGAATAGCTGAGATCAAACAAGTTGGAATAGTTTTGCGCTCTCTAACAAATATAAGTCTTTACTGTCCTAGAGATCTTATCATTAACTCTTTAGTATGACAATCCAAAACTGCATTATGGTTTGGTAACTAGTCTATACTGAGAATAACATCAATTCCTTAAAATTCATTAATATCAAATACATGGGCAATAATACACCATACTAGCACTAGACAAGTTCTACACTTTATTTACAATTACACTACCTTCAACAAGTATCAAAACACATTTATCGTATCCTAAAAATTCAACAACACCATGATCTATGGCATAAAATTTAAATGAATGCATGGATGCTTGGTTTATCAGAACATGAGAATCTAAATTACATATAGAAATTATATCAAAAATAACTTTTAGAGCTAGTAGAGCCTCTTAAAGAGTAATAGCATAAACTTTAGCCTAAGGTTGATTATGGGCTGCTTATCTAGTATTAATAATTGAAGTTGTTTCACCATGTCCTCCTCTACCCCTACCTCACCCTTTTCCCCTTCATGCGCCATGAACATTAACCTTCTCCCCAACACTACACTGCTCAATTACCTAGGACTCTCCTCTAGTCATGCCTGTGATTGGGCAATCTTTACTTATATTACTTAGTTGCTAACACTTTTAAAATGAGTTTTTCCATAGTTAATACAAATTGGGGCTAGGCGTACACCTCTACCTACTATGCTAATTAGTTTTATCCTACCCTTTAAACCTTTAAAACCACTATAGCTACCCCTACTAAATGCTATTGATGTTGATATACTAAGTTGACTATAAACTCTACCTCTTTGACAACCGACTCCTCTTTGAAATCTGATCCACCATATGATGTAAAACCACTTTATTTTGTTACCTTAGGCTTTTCTGATCCATTTTGAATAACTTCTTTTCCTTTTAGCCTTAATTGCATTCTTCTCTTGGATTACCTTTTTAACTTGAATAGTTACTGCTAATAATGCATCATAATTGGCTGGCTTGATTGCTAATTAATTTTGGATTTCTAACCTCAATCTTTCTCAAACTTTTGGCACTTCAATTCCTTTGTAGCCATAAAATCTAAGGCATATCTCAAGAGTTTAACAAATTGTACCTCATAATTTGTCACTTTCTTATCATTCTACTTTGATTGGAAAATTCCATTTTCTTATCTATATATACTGCTGATGTGTATTTATTTGTAAACTCCCCTATAAAATCATCATAGGTTAAAGTCATTAGTTGAACAATAGTCCCTTACAAATCTAAGGCATTTTTTTTTAAACCAAAGATATTGCATAATCTAAGGCATTTTTTTTAAACCAAAGATATAGCATACTTTAGCTTTTACTCTAGGGTGCATTCAAGCCTATTTGAGATTTTCTCAATTCTTCTAAGCCACTCTTCAACCTCAGCAGGATCTATGGTACCCTCAAAGATAATTGCCCCTTGTTTCCTTAATCTATCATAATTCTTATCTATATGCTTGTGTTATAAATCTCTGCATCATGTTAACAAACTTATGATATTTAGCTTCACACCTATAGCTGGTTCATTCCCTAACATCTCAAGATTCTTTGGAATATGTTTAACATGCTCACATGCATGAAAAGACTTAACAAATTCATCCTTAACCTTTGGGCGAGCATGAACTCTATGAGTTTCATCCATACTCCTATGTGTTAATGCATGTAAATATTAATACAATGCATATATCATATACCACACATTCACATTATATATGTCTATATAACTATTTATCTACTTTGATACCAATAAATGTGACATCCCATTTCATAGATTATTATTCATTAAACTTGTCTCACTTTGTTAAGTAGCTTGAGTTATTAATCCACATATAACAATCAATACCACAACATATATATTACCTCTTTAATAAAGTGTGAGGTATCAAAATCATGTTGCATCAATTAAAATTCATTCATACCTTTCCATTATTTTTAAAGACCTCTTTTTATTTATTTTTAAGCACTTTATAGATATTAACTACAATATAATAATACTTATGACAAAAACATATATAAGTGTAGGTAAAAGCAAAATACTAAAAGACTGCATACTGACCTAACCTCTATTAGGCTACTACACAACAACTTTAAAAGATATATTGGATGCAATCTCTAGTATACTCTTTCTAAAAGGAAAATAAATGCAGAGGAATGAGCTTGCAATTCAGTAAGTAAATAATTAATGGTATATTATCTACAAATAGAATAATAAATATTTAAAGATAAATAAATCATCATCTCATCCATGCATGTAAAAGAGGATTTTTAATCTTTACTACCACATAGGCTATCCAATGTTGTTACCATACAAGTTATAGGATATCATTGCCCCATAAGCTAGTCCTATTTAATTTAAGCACCACACAAGCTATATAGTTCTTTTTAATTGTCACACAAACTATTTCTTCTCATTATTAGCGCAAATAATATTAAGTAATAATCTTTCCTCAATTCATTTATAAATCTAACAAAATTTCATCAATAAAACAATAAGTAATAATAATCATCAACCATGGCAAATCATATCACAAATATACTTTCATTTTCAAGCTATATTAATCAATATCTCATTAAAATAAATAATTCTAAAATCTTACAATCCTTCCATCAAAATATCCATCAATATCATCTCATTGAATCACATTTCTATCCATGAAATATAAATTCATAACATTTAACAAATCACTTATAATTATTATTTTGTATCAACTATTTACTTGTCTTTTTCTCCAATTCATTAAGTCGTGGATGGTCCAGTTTATTTCCAATGTTATCTTCAACACCTTAAGGACCTATTTTAGTACACTCAACCAATTAATGATAGTAAAGAAAGCTTTTTATCTCTTTATACATGTGTGCTCTAGTGAAAACATCCTAACCTTGGAGGACTATTTTTGTAATAACTTTTACCTTACATATTAATACGATCATATTCTTCTCCTTACTCAAACCAAAATATGCACTATATAATTTATGGTGAATTTTAGAAGTTTTCACTGTTCATACTACAAGTATATGTTGAGCAAACCCCACAATCTTAACCATATCTCAAAACGTAGATGTCTAGTTGCAAATTGCTTTAGGGCCAATTATTTAACATATGAATGAACATTTTTGATATTTTATACTTTCTCTAGTTTAACTTCTAAGGTCATTAAAATAAATGGCAACCTTAGATTGAGTAGCCATGAGCAGGTTAAGGATTTATCATAACTAAGGAGCACTATATTTGGACATATAACATATTTAGGAAAACTATTTTATAGGCATTTAGATGATATATAAATCTATAACTTTCATGTTTTGCAAGTTCCTTAATTCATCTTATAATGCTACTAAATCTAGGGTATAAAATCATGTCCCCAAAATAGAACCAAAATGAATTTAGTACTTATTTCCCCTTCACTTCCAACAATTTATCATACATGAATCCCAACTATATATCACTTTATAATTCCTAATGTGCGATGGAGGGAAAATTTCAAAAGAGAATCATATGAAATCACATTCCTTTTACCAAAACTAGAAAATCTTAAGATTTCTTCATATTTAATTTCTTCTTCTTCCTTTTTCTCCTTCTTTTTCGTCTTCTTCTTTCTCTTTTTTCTTTCTTTCTTTGTTCTCCCTCTTTTCCATTATATCCCATTTTTTTCCTTCTCTTATATGTTCATAATGGAAGAAAATTCCAATTTTTATTCTTATTCTAATATGACAAAATGTTGGTGGCTTACTCTTATTAGTTGAAAGTTTAAATTTTCTTTTTTAGTCCCTTTTCTTCATTTTTTTCATCACCTTTATTCCTCTACTAATATCCATCTACTTCTTATACATTTAATAATTTGTAATATACCCCTATTATAAAAATATGTATACTAGATATAACAATTTGCCATGCAGTGTAGACATCATATCTGTATTCAAATGTCTCAAATCCAATGATGTAAATGTTATCATCATGTTTATGTCATGTGATGCATATATGTAAATATAAGATAATTGAAATGCATATTAATTAGGTTAAAGATGTTACAACTAATGTGTATTTTCTTGAAAACTTTAAAAATTTGACAAATTCCTTTACTGCTTTGCCATCCTTTTGATTCTTTAGCCTTTGAGCAAATCTAATAGGAGGAACATATGGTTGACTAATGGTGGAGGAGGACAAACTTTGTGTTTTTTTTTTATCCTTATGATTTTTCACTTTTATCTTTTTTGATTTGCATCTCTATTTGTAACTTGCTTTAGCTCACTAACTTAGCTTTTCTGTCTCACTTTTACTTCTCAAGGTGATAGCTTTCACATGTGCTTTTGGATTAACTTCTAAAGTAGTGGGCAAACTACCATGCTGGTTAGATGACATCACAATAACCAATTGTTCCATTTGGACTTCTAATGTATGAACAGATGAAAAATGATGTTTATTGATTTGATCGACCTTGGCATATAATCTTTACATAGCTTCATATTGAGCATCCATACTCTCATTAGTTTTAATAATGAATTTCTCCATCATAAGATCCAAACTTGAATTTTTGTTTTATTAATAAAGGGAAGGTGTGAGCACCTCAGGTTTCACTCGAACTAGTGGAATCTTACTTACGACTTCATCCTTTTCGATTAATAGGAGATTGAGAGGATGAGGTCTTTATATTAGTAATGACCTTAACATGTGGTACGTGTCTGAACCATAAGGAATCTTTTTAGGCCTTACACAATTTAAGGTCTCAAGTCTAAGGTGTTGGTCATTATGGGACCAAACATGAGACAAAACATTGGTATTATCCCTAGAAGATTTGGAGTCGCCACTTGACTTTGATCAGGATAAGAGTCGAGGGAAGGCAAAATCTGAATCTAAGCTAAGTTAATTAGAAGGCCCATTTTATCTTCACCCCATCAATGATTAGGTTCGAAAATTGGGTATGGCTTAGGGAAAAGGTTAGGCACACTCAAATTGCCTAAATATTAGGATTCAGCCTTTGGGTATCTTTAGTTCACTTTTAAAATTTTAATCGAGTTATTGATTAGTCTAATTAATGGCTTTAGGAATGCCACTAGCGCAATCAAGCCAATCAAGTCATCAATTCAAAGGGGAGTGGGGTCATGCATCATGGTATATAAACTATCATGCATATCCATACATCAATTCAAGCATAATCATCTCAGGATGGGGTGTCATGCATCATGGTACAAGGATTATTATAAATATCCATACATCGATTCACACATCCCTTTATCCTTAAGCATATAGAGTGACGGTCAAGACTAAATTAATGGTCTAGCCCAAGTAAGAAAACCTACACCCAAAAGAAGAGAACAAGTTAGTGAGCAAATGGCAAAAGGAAAGAAATAAAGTAAATAAACAAAGCAAATAGATAAAGTTACATTACCATGTTTCCTATGTAAAGATACCTAACTATGCATCTAAGCCCATAATGAACATACTCCTACATCACAAGTCAATAAGCAAAATAAGATCAAAATAAATGAATCATGAATCATCAAAAGAGATAAACATGCAATATGAGACACCTGGTGGATGTTAAATGTCTTAAGGCAAAAAAAGAGATCTTAGTGTTGATGAACCCTCCCCGTCATGGCTCACAAAGAGCTAGGCATCCATAGACACTACAAACCATTAAGAAACTTAGAATGTTAATCAAGGTGGTGGATTGTATGGCTAAAGCACTATTCACATGCTTTATATAGCAATCATTTATATTTAAAGCATGACATTCATGTCCAAGTATCCATATGTATAAAGGTTATTACATTTTTCATAGACAACCAAAAAGGCAAGTGATTTTTCTTATTCATTGCATGCATATGTTAAATATAACCCATTTAATGCTAGTGACTACAAATTCATTCCTAACTAGGTATATGTATATGACATAAGGAGAGAGAGTGAAAATTCAGTCAATGACCTGTGCTCCATCTGTCTATATATAGAACTTTATAATCCAAAGTACCAAAACCTTATGCTTCACTATTAGAAAAAATAATTGCGATTTGGTGAGTTCAAAACTTAGTAAATAAAAATAATAGTAAGATTCTAATGGCATAATTAATAACTAATTATTGTTATAGCACATCACGAGTACAAAGGTTAGCTTATACAAGTGCAAATGCAATAAGTTATTTGATTTTGTTGTCACCTTGCAAGACAAACACTGCTCTTGGAATCAAGTAACATTTGATTTTGTTGGCTGACATATAACATATGATTCATTTGATCAATAACATATGCCATAATAGGACATATTGATCTTTTTTCCTAGTGTTTTGACAAGTTTATCACAACATTCTTTAGTTCCATATGCAAGTGTTCATTCACAATGATATATTAATCATCATTAAGATTATATAATACCCACTTGACTTGTATTTACATATACCTTTATGGTAGGTTTGAACCTTTCTCATGGGCTTCCTCAATTTGTTAAGATCCTAACATTTGATACATATATGATTATAATTATGTCAACATGCTTGACATATAACTATGGTCATATTCCATGCAAGTGATATACTTATTATTTATGTATGGCTTTCTGACCTTGCTACACTCTCACTGCAATAACTCTTTATATATATATATATATATATCCAAATGAGTTTATTCTTTTCTTTTTACATAAACTAGACACATAATTATGCAACATGGTCAAAATTCAAGTCCATATAAGACTTATAGAAAATATGGTAAAATTTTGAATTATGCCTTATTTCAATGTGATCATAGTTTGAATAGGTATTATGTTTTTAACCATATCTCAAATTGTAAAAATCCAATTGCAAAATTGAATTACCAGTATTTACAAAACACATAAAAGAACATTTCTCATGTTTTACAAGTTATATAATTCTATTTATAAGGTTATCAAAATAAATAATCAATCTCAGGATGAACAAGTTACAACATGTTGAGAATCAATCATGATGAATGAGCAAAATACCATGATAAATTTGGTAAAATTATTTTATAGGAATATAAGTGAGACATAACTCTACAGCTTTGAAATTTGGTACATCTCTAAATTCCCCATTCTATGGCTATCAAATTCTTGGAAAATAGAATTGAGAGATTGAATAGGTTTCATCAAGTTCAAGGTAAGTTACAATCAAACAACAATATCTTTTTCCATACAACAAATTATGCAAAATTGTTTTATGGAAATTTAGAGGGGATATAACCCTATAAATTTTATATTTTAAACTTTGTCTAAATCAACACATAAGGTCATCAAAATATATGAAAACATCCAGACTGATGAGGATTCAATAGGTTATGAACCAACCCTAATAAAGGAGCTATAGCTCTTCACACACACACACAATACTAAGCAAAACTAATTTACATAATCAACTCCTTTTTTTAAGCTTCAACCTCCATACTTTATAATTCTTAGTAATTATGCATGTTTAACATATTATGAGGGAGGAATTCATATGGGAAAAAGATAAAATCACTTACCCCTTTTACCAAAACTTGAAATGCTCAAAGTTCCTTCCTAGGTAGGTTACTTTGTCTCTTTTTTCTTATTCTTCTTATTCTTCTTCTTCCTTCCTTCGTTCCTTCCTTCCTGCCTTCCTTTCTTCCTTAACTCTTTCTTTCTTTTGTTGTCACTTACATTTTCCTCTCCATTCTACTCCTAGAAGAAGAGAAATTCAATTTGTATACCTACTCTAATAGGACAAAATCATGGTGACTTACGACCATTGGTTGAAAGTTCAATATTTCTCTCTTAGTCCATCTTTTCCACTCCTTCATTACCTCTATTCATCTACTAATCCCCATGTGCTCGGTACTTTTAAATAAGCTCTAAAACACCATTATTTATGATATTATAATATGCACAAAACATATGATAATTGTTCATGCAACTATACAAACATCACATCTATGTTCAAGTGTCGTAAATGCAATGGTGCAAGTGTCATCATTACGCTTATGAAATTCACTTATTTAAAATATCATTTATCAAATGCATATATTCATGTAGGATTACAAATCATTTATGTATTGGGTGTGTTCATGTGAGAATGCTAAAGAATGAGGATAGTGATGTTACATTTTATACATAAATAAACACACAATAAAAGCACTCAAGGTCTTTGGAACTCTAAGTTTCTCCCTTGTTTACTGCCTTGAAATGTCCAAAATAGAACCAAAATCATCATCAAATCAAAATGAATGAACATAAGTATTAGCATAAGGTGGAACATGGAAACCACATTAAAAACCATCAAAATTCCACTTTCGATGTAAATAGGGATCCTAGGCTATTGGGCCTGATCCCATTATGCCATTAAAGTCATGAAAGATCATAAAAAGTAGAATTAAAAAGGAGAAATCCAAGAAAGATGAGAAAAAGTTTTTGAAACCTGGTATAGGAAAACAAGGTTGTATAGACTACATTCATGTTTGTACAACCCCAAGTTCTTGAGTTTTTGAAAATAGAAAGCGAAGAAGAAGAAGAAGAAGAAAAAGAAGAAAAAGATGATGATGATGATGAAGAAAAAAAAAAGAAGACGGGGGGAGCGGGTTCCTATAAATGCCTTTAAGTGTTTTCTTGTCCTTATAAGCACATAAGTTTGATATTTCCCTAAAAAATGTAATGAGTTATGCAAAGTAAGAGACTAAAGCCTTATGAACTACCTTAGATATCAATATGTTTTGGGTTAGGTGTTTGGTTTATGAAGAATTAAAGTTTATGAGTTGAAATTTAAGTAAAATAATATTAGGGTTCTCCAAGCCTCTATTCCTCTTAAATGGGGAAGTATTTATAAGTGATGGATATAGGTGCAAAGAGCCAAAAAATAGTTATTGTTATAGAGTATCTATGTCTAATCATAGAAAGAGAGATAGATCTCTTAGAATTAGGTGGGTTGTATAACAAATAATGGGTTGTACATTGATCTGTTAGAGCTGTACAACCCTAGGGTTTTAGGTGAGGACCAGTTCTAAAAGGTTCCCTTACAAAGGTTTAAGGAAGGGCTATACAACCTAGGTGTAGGCTATACAACCTTATTTTATAGGTTATATAGCCTTGCTTCATAGGCTATAGAGCCCATTAATCTTGGCAATTTGGGTTTAACTTTGGACTTCAATTTGGTGGTAGGCAAGGTGCCTCAAGGCCTTTTTCCTCTTCCATAATTGATTTTTCCTACGTTTTGAGGAATATGTTAGTGATTTTCATCATCAGGCTTTACATCTTGAGGCTTAAAATATGATTGGAAAAACATTTGAGAAATGGTTATTTTAAATAAGTCTCATAAAAGTAATGTAAGAAATGTAAACATTAGCAAAGACATAAAAAGATATCACTTCCTTAGTAGATCTTTGAGCAAGTACTAAAGTGTGTTATAGCAGCTCTCTAGCAGGTACTAGGTATTATTATAATTCTCAACCACTTTCTAATAGGTGCTGACAAGGGTTTTGGCAGCTTTCTAGTAGTACCAGGTGTTACTATGCTTTTCAATAGCTTTCTAGTAGGTACTGAGGGAGTTTGACAACTTTTTAGTAGGTACTAAGTATTAATGTATCTTTCAGTAGCTTTTTAGTGGTTACTGGGTGTTCTTCTTACGCTCTAATAGCTCTCTAGCAGGTACTAAAATGGTTTTGGCAGCTTTCTAATAGGTATCAGTGTTTGGGGTTTGGTAATTGGCTTCTTATAATCATTAGTATTCTTGAATCCTTTCCTTATAAGTGCTTCAACCCTTATAACTGATGATTCTAGCTCAGGGAGACCCCCGGGGTGGTTGTTATATTGTTTGTGCCTTTCTAACATCTTTAAGGGTAAATTAATATTCTCATAGACATTCTGGTTATTATAGGGATTTATTTCTATCTCAAGCTAATGGGGTTTGGGCTTGGACGTTGCAAGAGGTGCCTTCTTGGGTTTTGATATCTTTGGGTCAGAGAATATTTCCTTGAAAATATTTTTTGAGATTTCAGAAGTGGTCAAATTTATTGCAGAGGGGCATTTTAGTAATTTGATAGTGAATTAGAAGGGTTGGATTACCTCAAAATTATTATGTGTATTTTGGTAATTTTTAATATTTTGGGTTGTTGAATTAATACTTTAGGCTTTCTCAAGAAATTAAGGTCATTCTAATAAATCTGATGTTTTGGAATTCGGGTAACTAAGGGTATTTTGGTAAATTGACTATTTTAGGCCTTTAAGTGGGGCTTCTATAAAAGGAAAAGAAGATAAAAATATGAGAAAAAAAGTATTAGGCTCGAAAAGGAAGTGAGTTAGGCTTAGGGAGCTTGATAGGGCTAGGGCTTGAGAGTTGAAAAGGAAATTTAGGCTTAAAGAGGCCTAGCTCGAGCTCACCTCGTACAGGTCTGTATAGCCCAAAGGTGGTATGTATAGACCAAGCTCGTTATAAATACCCCTGCAAAAGTGACCCTCCTTATTTATGCTATTTTTCATCTCTCTTTTATTTCTCTTTTAAATATATCTCTGCACTTAACTCTTAGGTTCCTTCGACTCTTCAGGAGTTTTACCATGATTGAATACCAAGATGATGAGTTGTTTGATGTCCAGGAGGAGTTCCTTAATGAGAACATTATCACACTAGATGCCTCAGAGCAATTGCGCTCAGAATGGGGTTCATACAAGTGAGCCTGTTGAAGGGCGTAATGCGAAGATGATCCCGCTCGACTTTCCCTTGCTTGATGACACGTTGACGACCTACAATTTATACTGTCACCTTACAGGAGTTGCCTCGAGAGCGATAAACATCCTTTTCCTTTTATTTTATTTTATCTTATTGATTTTATGTCTTTTTTGCCATCATATATTTTAGCTGTTGCCCTAGAATTTTGTTTTTTTGCCTACAAGCATTAGGTTAGCTTATAAAATATTTAGAGATAACTTTTAAGACATTTCCCTTTTACTTTTAATGAAATTCTTATTTTATGTTTGTTGGTGTAGTCGGTTGCCTCGATTTGCACGCATTTAAACTTTATTCTGTAATTTGCACAAAGAAAGATCGAGATTAATTTGTGATATAACCTAGGAGAGATGAGGGTATATACCTAAGAAAAATAAAGAAATTATAAATAATCTATTTATTTATCTACTCTGCTAATTTGTTAGTCTTGTGATACTTTGCTTGTGATTGCTGAATTAGATCTAGGATTTTTGCTATATTTTATTAAAAAGAATATTTTAATAATATAAGTAATTTTTGTATTTTTCATTTTTTTTACAGGGGATCTTTGCCTTGTGGAAGGGAGGCAAGGCAATAAGCTTTGCTGAAGAGTGGCTTCATACACTGTATCCTTAGGTTCTGACCCTTCTAGAGGGGACTGGGGTTTGGACCTTCTTACACATGATGCTGGAGAAGGCCCCTAAGGTTGACTCAGTGATGACATACATGCTTCTTAAGTAATGGATGGACATGACCTATACCTTCCACTATCCCTGATTGAAGAGCTGATGATCACGCCCGAGGACTTCATATACTTGATCTAGCTATGGATCTCGAGTATTTCTCTATCCACAGATTATGCTGTGCATGAGCTAGCACTTCAGAGGGACTACTTATTGAGGGTCCTCAGATGCGTTCTTCAACTCAATGGGAGTCTACCTATATCGAGGTCCAAAATACGACCGATGCACCTAAGGTCGTTGATGATAACTCTAATAAGGTGATAGATTAGCATGCATACTACTTCCTATTGTATGCTATGTTGAGGGTTTTATTCTTAAATGCCTCTGATATAGTCAAGCTTTGCCTTGTATCAGTGCTGGAGGACTTAAAACTACTCCATCAATATAGATACCTTGACAGTTATTCTCGAGGTAAGAGGTATACGTGTGGTGTTTGCCGAGTGCTTATCATGAGTATATTTCAACTATCTTCTTTGTCTTTTTTTGTCATTTCTAACCTTATGCCATGTTTGATGACAAACATGAGGCATTGAGCCAAGTTTGCTATAGGGGGTCGACCTCAAGGTTGATGTGGAAGATAACTACCCCTTTTTTCTACTGTGAAGTGAAATGACCAATTTCAAGTCTTTCGTGGTTAACAAGTCATGCCCACTTGAACGTGCTCACCCTTAACCAGGTATTTTTTTCCTACAAACATAAATTTATATGAATTGATTGCTTATTCATCATTATTTGGTCTTATACTTATATTGATTATTGATCTTCATTGTAGATACACCTCAACTGAAGAGGTCCTATAGAGCCATGGCTATTAGAGGTGGTAGAGGCAAAAGCCATCTCTTGTGGTCAATGGCTGATGGTGGGACCTTCCATTTATGAGTAGTATTTGGATGAATGTATCTTTCATTAGTGTGAGGGCTTAGATGTTCAACTTATCTCGTAACGCCCTCCTACGAGCATGTTTTAGGCGATAGATCTATAGGAGGTTGGTGAGCTAGAGGTAATGCTTTGCTTCATGCTTGAGGAGCAGTTAGTATTTGATAGGGTCCCATATAGGTCTTGGATGATTAGAGCACTTATCGAGAGACTCCCTCTATCGGGCATGGTTATTCAAACATTTCCTTGATATGTAGCTAGTGAGGGGTTCATCCTTTAGCATGGGGGTCAGGGAACCACCACACATGTTTCTTGAAGACTTACTGATTTCTCTTTTGTGTTTGGCACTACTACTATTCAAGGCCATAAATAAGCATATGGATCGAATTTAGGTGGTCTAGAGCCCTTAGTAGTGGGTGATCTAGCTTTTATGGTATATAACCTGATAAAGTCTTGTATGGCTTCACTGACGGGCTTTATGATGTCATTGTAGATCACCTAGTCTATTCGCATGTTCGAGCCAATCGAGACTACTCATGTGAGTATCCTTTCCTTTACTTTCCTGTGTCTTAGCTATGATAAAGGCTTTATTGGTAAAAATGCTTCCTTTTCTTTGGTTGTAGATTCCCTATGTCTAAATCGAGGCTACGGTTGATCTGACCACTGCCCTAAAGAGGGTTATGGTGTAACAGATATGCATTATGCATGTTAGTAAAAAAAAAGAACACATAACAAATGCAAAGGCAATATATGCATGTATGCTTATGGTTTGTGTTTTGTGCCTTTTATATCCTGTCCATCTAACACTCGTGTTTCTTGTAGGAGATGATCCAACATCTGAACCACGAGATCAAAGATAAGGATCAGTTCCTAGCAAAAGTGAAGGCAAAGATTGAGACTTTGGCTAGGTAGGCAAAT
The DNA here is from genome assembly GCA_949677035.1 of Omphalea diandra. Taxonomy (NCBI): domain Eukaryota; kingdom Viridiplantae; phylum Streptophyta; class Magnoliopsida; order Malpighiales; family Euphorbiaceae; genus Omphalea; species Omphalea diandra. The sequence goes on from CATIWR010337294.1 coordinate 18,159, forward strand.
TAGGGGGTATGTGGCTACTAATGAAAAGGTATATTTAAAGGCAGCAACTTTAGGCAGCGAGAAGAGTTGAGCTCGAAAGGCCTTACTTAGTCTTTAGGATTTTCATTCTTTTTCATTTTCATTTTTAGTATAGTACAATTTGATTATTTTTTATGTTTTGTATAGTTGTATAATTTTATTAGGTGATTTAAGGACCCCAATTTTGGGATTTGTTTAGATACTAGGATTCCTTTAGGATACACCAAGGTGATTTTTCTTCCATTTTTGTTAGACTCCATAACTTTTAGCTTTTCAATATAAAAACATGATTATGGCCTATGATTTCATGTACATACATACTTAATGGCTATACAGACTTGTTTAGGGCTATATGAACCTACTGAGTTGCTTACAGCTGCCAAGTACTAACTAGCCTTATTTTCTTTTATAAATACCCATTCTAAATATGCTTTTTACATCTACCATTTCCAGCCTCCAAACTATGTCAAAGCATTTCTAAGGTCTCCTTACCCTAGATTTGGCCTAATTTGCGATGGATAGGTCTTTCAGCTTTTCCCTACCTCTCTTATGTCTATCTTGACATACATTTCCTATGGTTAGCCTACAATTTATGGGATTCCACTATCCATACCTTTCATTTTAGAGATACAAATATTTTCCCTTTGTTTGAGGAGTTCGTGTTATTCTCGGTTGTTATGTCATAACCACAGACTTGATTTTGTTGCCTTAAATGAATTACCCACATGTTTGGAAGATGATGGAGCTATTCGATGTGCAGTATGAGGAGGTATCTAGGTATACATTTGGGCGAGGAGAAAATCCTCATGGCTCCTTTTCTCACTCTCTTCCTTTCTAAGGGCCATGCTCAGGCAATGTAGGCTCATATTGTGGCAACCATTTTGATGGGCAAGTATTTATTACAGAGGGAGGATAGAGAGATTAATCTGTATATTTTACCACTTCTAAAAGAGCTGAATCATGAAGGACCCCTATACTAGTGATCTTAGGTGAGAGCATCGTGGGTCTAGACCGAGTGACCCTTGGTGTTAGCGATTTTTTCACTAGGAGCCCGCTACTACTTTAGGTTAAAATTCCCCTTACAATATTGTTATTTTTCTTTTATTATTATTATTTTTCTCTCTTTTTTCTTTTCTTCTATTATTTTTTTTATGCCCTAATTTTTACTTATATTGCCCTTACGGGTTTTCAGTCCAGCGGACTGCTCATTTTTTGTTAGGTTACCCTTTCAAGATTTCAACCTAATGTGCATATCATCTTATTTTTTTCTTTTCATTTTAATTTTCTTATTTTTCATATATGGTTGCTAGAGAGTTTGGGACTATTGGCTACCCCAACTATGGATGTGAGGCTTTATTACCTATAACACCATTTGAACCGTAGTCTATTGAGGCCAGCTGCTACTAGAACCAAGCTAGGTCGATGTCTCACATCATTATCACCAACATCCATTAGAGCTGCTTATGGTGGAATATATTGTGTGTTACCCTGAAGACTTATGGGCATTGCATCATTCTTCTTGCTTTATCTTCAAACACTTTTTATGACCCCACTCGGCTACACTGCTAGTTTAGCGGTCCTTAATTTGAGGTACCATTTCTCCCCTTTTTTTGTAGAGGGTTTTTTGTCCTAACTCTTCCTGGATAGGGTTAAGGCTGCATGGACTAGTTGTTACATCTATGACTTTTATATTGGTAGAAATCCTCAGCCTGATAATGACGTGGACTACATGGCATGGTTGTGTGACATTTAGAGCTACAGAAATCCACTTGTGGATAATAAATAATGGTCTTTTATGGAAAAGACTATCTTATGTTTAATTATAGTCCAAAGACATGTATAATTAATTTTACTTTAATTATGCAAATGCACTTCCATTTGATATTATGCTTAACACGAATCATTTATATTTCGCACATTACACATTAATTAAGTACATGGCCTTTACTTTTAATTTTGGCACATTAGATAATCTAATTGTCTTGCATAATGCCTTTGTCTTATTGGTCCTTGGTCCTTGCTAGTATAGTTTAGATACATCACCGTTGGTCCCCTCATGGCTAGTTGCACTATCTTAACTTTTACTTGCATATATTATATTTTTATGCTCTGACTTTTGCCTAAGCCACCCTATCAGATTTTTGACTTAGCAAGCTTATATATTTTCTCTTATTTTTCTTTTCTTTCTTCTTTTTTTATTTATGTATATATATGCCCCAACTTTTGTCTAAGTTGTCCTTTTAGATTTTTGACATAGTAGGCTAATTTCACTTTTCTAATATCTCACGCGAAGTACTTCCTCAACCTATCGAGGTCCACTAGCTTGGTGAATTCATTCATATCCATATTTGCTAATTTCATCACACCACTTAAGTATATCTGTTTGACCATGTAAGTGCCTTCCTAGTTTGGTATGAACTTCCCTTGAGGATCCTGAGTCTATGGTCAGACTACTTTAAGCACCAGATCACTAACCTTTATCATGTTTGGCTTGATTTTCTTATTGAACTTGTAGGCTGTCTTAGCCTGATAGAACTGGATGTGATACAAGGCTTTCAATCTCTTCTCATTTATCATAGTCAGTTGTTCAAATATACTTTTTGTCTATTAATACTCGAAACCCTATTTCAACCAATACTCAAAAAGACTTTAGTTATGGCTCAATCGGTAGTAATAGCTCAATCGGTAGTATTGCCTCCATACGTTATACCAAGGAGTATGACATCATCCTAGTCAATGTCCTTCTTGTAGTTCATAACCCTACAGGGCAAATGGTAACTTATCATGCTAGTCTTTATACATTTCAACCATCCTGGCAAGGATGTTTTTAACATTCTTATTCATCACTTCCATTGCCTTGTTAGCCTGTGGCCTATAAGGTGATGACTTATGGTGAGCTACTCTGTATTTTTCCAAACATGATCTTAACCTCTACTTAGAAATGGACACCTTTATTTGTGACAACATGGAGTAGAACACACTATAGTGACAAATGAGGTTTTTCTCAATGAATCGTGCCATTTGTTTTGCCTCCAACTTACTAAAGGCATCAGCCTCTACCCACTTTTAAAAGTAGTCCACTACTACTATAGTATACCTATGCCCCTTTGTAGAGGCCAGTTTGATTTCTCCAATTACTTCAATGCCTATGCTATAAACAGTTAAGGTGAGGTCAAATTTACAGCTCAGTTGGTGGCAAATGATTGAGGTTACCATGGACTTGACATTCATGATAGTTTTGAAACTTTTGAATACAGTCGTATTCTATAGTAGTTTAGTGATATCCCAATCTTAGAATTTTCCTTACCAACACCTTCATATTCATATGGGGGATAGCAAACTCTCGCATGTACCTCCTCTATGACCCTATTGGCCTTTTCCTTTGCCAAACACCATATATGGACCCCATCAGACATCCTTTTATACATTACATTGTCATAGACTATAAATCATTAATGAAACCTTTGAATCACATCCTTATCCTTCTTCTTAGCCTCTTTATGGTATTCACTACTTTTTAAGTACCTTTGTATATTAAAATACTAGGGATGATTTCGTACTGACACTTGTATCACTCCCTTATCCATATGGCACAGCGTCTCCGATAAAAGCATGATCAGTAATTTCATGGGCATCGCCTTCGACCCATCTCAAATGGAGACTATAGTGGCTAAAACATCATCCATTACATTTTATTCCCTCGACAATTGATGAAATGTGACCCTCTAAAAATTCTACACTAACCCTACTACATGTTCTAAATATTGGCCCAAACATTCTTCTTTTAATTCCCACTCATTTTGTTGCCAATGAAATGGCTAGTAGTGAGTCCCTAAACATCTTTATCATTTTAACCGTTAGTTGCTTTAGAAGTTTGAGTTTGAATGCACATGCTTCATACTCAGCCATGCTATTAGTCACCGTGTAGTTTAGCTTCTTAGCCGTAAGGAAGAGTTCTCCTTTTAGTAAAATTAGAATCACCCCTATGCCTACTCCTTTCACTATCAAAGTACACTCTCCATCACTAAGGCTTAATTGCTCCTAAACCTTCGCTCAAGAATTGAGAAAGTTTAGATTTCCTTTGATAGGCTATTATGTTAAGTACTTTGAGACTTCTTATCCTTTAATTACCTTCTTAGTCATATGCCTAATGTCAAAGTTAACAAAATCAACCATTTCACTAGTTTTCTAGTCAAGGAAGGGCCTCACGTAAGAAATTAAACAGATCAAGCTTTGAAATCATTTCCATAGAATATGACTGAAAATAATGCCTCGACTTGTTTGTTGCTTAAACCAAAGCCAAACAAGTCTTTTCCACTTTATTATACTCACTTCATAAGGCAATAACTTCTTTCTAAGATGGTACACTGCATGGTCATTTCCTATTTCATCTTCTTAAGCTAACATCATGCCAACAAAGTTGTTTTCTACTATTAAATACAAGGCTAGTTGTTTTTCAGGCTTTGGTGGCTTCAATATTGGTTTATTAGTCAAGTACTTTTTATTCTCTCGAAGGTTTTTTGGCATTGTTCATTTCACTTCACTAGCTAATCCTTCCTTACAGTTTGAAGATCTGCTCACAAATGGGAGTTATTCTTACTATGAACTAGCTAATATATTGTAAGTGACCTAGGAAGCCTCATACCGCCTTCTCTGTCCTGGGCATAGGCATAACTTGAATTGTCTTCACTTTATCTAGATCCATTTCAATACCTTTTACATTAACCATATGTCCTAATAGATTACTAGAAGTAGCCCTGAACACACATTTCTTTAAATTCAACCTCAAGTTGTATTTATTAACTCTCTTTAAAAACTTTTCAAAACTTTAAAGTGCTCTTCCATTGTCTTCAATTTCACCATCATGTCGTCTATTCACACCTTCATCTCTTTATGGATTAAGTCATGCGACAGGGCAGTTGTCATTAGCTGGTACATTGCTCCCTCATTCTTTAACCTAAATGTTATAACTTTATAGCAATACGTCCCCCATTCTATGATAAAAGCCATTTTTACCTTATTAGTGATAGCTATGAGAATCTAGTTGTATTTGGAGAACCCATCCATAAAGGAATACATATCATAAGTTGTGGCACTATCAACCAACACATTAATGCATGATAAAGGAAATTCATCTTTTAGGCATGGTTTGTTTAGGTCTCTATAGTCAACACATATCGTCACTCTCCCATTGGTACTAGTACTATGTTGGTTAGTAATTCTAGTTAGCCTACAATCTCTAAGAATGAGGCATTCAGTTGCTTTGCTACTACTTCCTTGAGCAACTAAGCCCACTCAGGTCTTATTCTTCAAAGCTTCTATTTTACTAGTTTCATGTGCATATAGGTTTGGATTATGTGTTCTATAATTTACCTATGAACCCTTGACATATCACCATACGTCCAAGCAAAAATACTCTAGTACTTCCTTAGCAACTGTTCAAATTTTCTTCACTCCTTTGGTGTGACATCATTGGCAATAAACAAGATTTCTAAATTTTCTTGTGTGCCAAGGTTAAATGTGATGGTATGTATAGAATGAATGTTAAATATGCTCATGAAAGGATGCATGCTATACACACTACCATTAGGAAACACATCTCACAAGTAAGCAAATTCATCATTCATTGCTTTAAACTTAGAAAGAAATACATCATCATTTTCAAAAAGATTGGAAATAAAAACATCAATAGTATTCGAAAGAACATATTCTTTAGGCAAGTTAGCAAGAGCTTATTCCAATGGAGCCTTTTCCCCTTCGACTTTTCCCTCTTTACTAGTTACAACATTGAAATCATCATCCTATTCATAATCCTACTATTTCTCTCCTTCTGTACTAACCATGGCCTTCACTACCCTTTCAAAATTGTACCTCATTTGGCTATCCCCTAATGCAATCTTCATAAAGTTCTCCCAAAGAGTCACCCCTTCTAACTCAATTTGATCTTATATCTCTTTATCATTACCCATGTCCTCAATAAAATTCACGATTATGTTTTTTATATCTACTAGAATCAATCCAGTGTATTTATCTTCAGTGAACTTGCATAAACTGGTATATCCCCATTCTGAATCCACTAAAGGAGCACCCTAATTATAGATCTCAAACTTCTTTTTCATGAAATTGACACCTGTAGCCTAGAAGCACTATTCTAGGAAGTATCAGTCTTCCTCTTCCTCTGAGAGCTTCTTTTTAACATTTTAAGGCCACATAGTTTGAGGGTCGTACAAGATTAGAAATTGACTCAACTCTTGACTATTCTTTGTTCCTATAATTTGTTTATTTTTCTTCTTTCTCTTCCTCTTCTCATCCTTCTCCTTTGATGAATCCTAATAATTATGATAGCTCATTTCATCAACATCCATCTAGAAAAAGGCTTTCTCAAGTTCATCTATGCCATCCCTTAATGACTTCTCATCCTTAATAGCCTTTTACTCATCCTTTCCAACAACTTCCCCTTTCTTTACAAAGAAATCAAACAATGGTCCACGAAGATCCTTTACTTCCATTTTCAAGCCTTCATCATAGTGACCTAGTCCTTTCTTCGTAGTTTGTATAAGAATCTCTAAAAACTCAGGTGCACTAATAGAATTCTTCCTTAATCCCTGATCGGGTAAAAAGTTCATGTTCTTCATGATACCTACCATCTTTCAGATCAACCCACTTGTTAGTGACTCTAGCTACCTGGAACCCTCTACGATGTGGAACAACCATGCTCAACACTGACATAATCTCTGTAATCTCTACACAGGTAGTCACAATCTCACTATTATAAGGAATCTTAACTTTCTGATGCATAGTAGAAGATACACCACCCAATAAATAATACCACAATCTTCCTAACAATAGTAAGAAAGTGACAAGAATGTCTAACATCATAAACTCCACCATTGCCTATATGATGCCCATTTTCACCAACACACCCAAACTACCCTCTTGCTATCATCAAAGGCCAGGATGATACTGCTAAAAGCTTTCAAATCCTTTTTAGACAATCAAAACTTATGTAGCAACTTTAAGGGCAAATGTTAATTTGGGACCTATCATTAATCATCACACACAGAGTGCACTTCCCTTTCACCTCAATCTTAATAAACAAAGCCAGATTATGATCCCTTCATTTTGGCAACATGTCCTCATTTAAAAAGATGATTTTTCCTTAATAGGTAACCAAAGCAATAATGCCTTTCATAATGACTTTACTATAGATGATTAGGCTGCACAAGGCTTCAACCAAAGCTTTCTTTTGCTCATGAGAAGTAATGAGCAATTCCCATATGCTAATATCAGTGGGCATCGTCTTCAGATATTGTTCATTAGGTTGTCATCCTCCTTTTTCTTTCATAATGAGTTCATCTGACTTCTTTTCAACCATTGGCTCCTTGGAAGCCTCCCTATTAGGGTAATATTTCTCGCTTTAAGTTATGTAGTTCACTTGCCCCCTTCATTTTCTTCATCGTTTTCCTCCCATAGCTTGATTATCCTTTTTACTTTTAGCTCCTTTATTTCCTTATATGAACTTTTCCATGGGTTGATAATGTAAACCATGATAGCAAGATCCTTTGGCACTTCTTTAAAAGTAGCCATAATGACCTTTTTAGAAACCCTAGAATCTATCATAAATGTTTATTTATTAGGAGGAGAAACATTACAATAGTTTGGGAGAGGGTTTCCTCTTATACTCGATCTCCCAGAGTTTAGTGACACAATCATCTTATTATCAACAAGTTTTTAAATCTCATGCCTTAACTTGTAACAATCATCAATATTGTGCCCCGCTCCTTAATGCAAAACATAATAAACATTGCAATCATATTCTTTAGGTAGTTGATTGGGGGCAACCTTGACGTAAAAGGCTTTAATACTCTCTTCTTTTGTAACCTCTTAAATGCTTTGGAGAGGGGCATGCCCAAATTTGCAAACTATCTTGGGATGCTAATCGCATTTACATTAACCGTCTCTCCTCTACTAGCTTAAGGTTGTGATGGAGCATTCCTTCTTCCCCCATATTGACTCTTTAACTCAAATTTCAACTGGTCCTCAAAATTTTTGATCAATATCCCTTTAATTCTAGTACTAATACTAGGTAATGCCCCTCTGATAATGATTCGAACTTATGCCTTTCTCAATGGGCCTTATGGTTGCCTCTAAAGTCATTTTCTTCTACCTTATATTGTAATTGTTGAAGTTTTCACCAATCTTATGCTTCAAAGATTCTAGATTTTGTAACATGACCTATAGGTCTAAATTACATTCATAGTGTTTCTAGAAAGCCTCTGTTAGTTTCTTTTAGTCTTCCTTGACAGTTTTTGATTCGTTATAGTACCACGTCTTAGCAAACCTTTCCAGTAATAATTTGTAACATAGTGTGTGTCACAACTTCAGGTGCATTTATGACTAGTACATATGAACATACATATTTCTTAGTGTTTTGAATTCTCATAAACTTAAGGAGCTAGGACATGTGAAAATTAGCTTGTAGTTTCTCAAGTCTACAAGCTAGTAATTCCTCAATATTTGCTCCCCTCTTGAAGCCTCTAGCACCTAAGGCTTTTTAAACCTTCTCTAGTTATTTAGCAAAGTCATTGAATCAAATGCTCTCTTTCTTACTCTCTATGGGTTTATTCAAGATAGTAGTGGTGCTCCCTACCTCTTTAGTGAGCTTGCTCTAATGATACTCTTTCATATAGATCATCATCAATCACTACAGGTTGAGGTACCTCTATTGGTGTTTTCCTTTTGTCATTCTTTATAGTAGAGGCATCCCATTTTTTCAAAATCTCATTAACATGTTTATTCACCTCTTTGATAATCCTTTTTTCCATATTGTGGTTAAAGTCAACCATCTTCTTATCCAAAATCTTCAGTGGTATGGTTGGTTCCATGATTGGATCAATTATTTAGCTTGGACTTAACATCTTACTTTTCTTAGCAAGTTAGTTGCCCCTTCTCTTCCATAAGAGTTTAGATAGAGCTATGATGGTTGCAAGACAAAGGTTATTAGCATGATGCATTTACAAGTAAATGATGCTTGTATGCAAACACAGTTGGCAAAAGATCCTTTTAACCTCATTCCTTTCACACACAAGGTTTAGTGGCTCTTTTCTAGGTGGGGTCTTATTATTCTACCAATAAGGGCTAAATAACATATAGGCTCACCTTGGACTGAGAAAAGTTAAAGTCTCAAAATAACATATATACAAAAGCACTAAAAAAAGAAGAATCCTCTACATTATTTGAACGAACATGTACAAGAAAAGGAAGATATCCTTTAAATGAAGGAGCGATGTACATAAAAAAATATCTACATGGCCAGAAAAAGGATGCACTAGTATTTTCACGTGGAGGATAGTAACATTAAAAAGGGGTAGGGTACCATTTGTGCCTAGGGATAGTTAACTATGTTCTTTGAGAACTCTCACTGTCTTTTAAAGAAGAAATACAAACAAGTGGGGTGCCCTATTTCAAGGTACTATTGGCTCCTACATGTGCCTAATGGTTGAAAGGACTGTTATAGTTCATGTATCTTATAAGTTTGGGGGCCGGTTGTCGTGGTCCTTCATTCGATATACTCAAAGGTACTAGGCTTATGATTGATAAATCCTTCTCATAATTTTCTAAGCCTAAATGGAGCTTAAGTCTCAAGTTTGAAGGACTATTGACTTGCCTAAGGGTAGACCTAGTGCATGTGGTGAAGTGTGGAGGCTAAATGAATGTAATGGACTTAATCAATAACAAGTTTAACACATTAAAAGTGAACCAGAAATTGAACATGAAGTTAGTTTTAGGTCCTTAGTGGAGTTACCACATTGAACGCCTTGAGTTTTGCTCGAACTAGTAGAATCTTGCTTGTGACTCCATCCTTTTAATGATCAACGGAGGATCAATAACATGGGTTTTTACATTGGTAATGACCCCAAGATATGGTATATGTTTAGAATAATGAGAGATCTTTTAGGCCTTATACAATTCAAAGCCCTAAGTCTAAGGTGATGATCATCAGGGGATTAAACATGGTCCAATAGATTGGTATCATCCCTAAAAGATATGGAGTCACCACTCGACTTTAGTTGGTACAAGAGTCTAAGGAAGGCAAAATCTAAACCTAAGCTAAGTTAATTAAAAAGCTCATTTCATCTTCACCCTATTAAAGATTGGGTTTTAAAATTGAGAACGACTTATGGAAGAGGTTAGGCACCCCTAAATTGCTTAGATATTGGGATCCAACCTTTAGGCATTTTGGTTCATTTTTGACATTTTAATTGAGTTATTGATTAGTCTAATTAATGGTCCTAAGTATGCTACTAACATAATTAAGCAAATCATCATCAATTCAAAGAGGAGTGGGATCATACATCATGGTATAGGGATTATCATGCATATCCCTAAATCCATTCAAGCATAATTATCTTAAGAGAAGGGGGCTCATACATCATGGTATATGGATTATCATACATATCCATATATTGATTCATACATCCCTTTATCCCTAAGCAAATGGTGTGATGGTCAATACCAAATTCATGGTCTAGCCCAAGTAAGAACACTTACACCTAAACGAAGAGAACAAATTAGTGATCTAATGATAAAAAGGAGAAAAAAGTAAATAAACAAAGCAAAAAAAAAAATCACATTACCATGTCTCCCATGTAAAGGTACCTAATTATGCATCTAAGTCCATAATGGACACACTCCAATATCACAAATCAACAAGCAAAACAAGATCAAAATAAATTAATCATGAACCATCAAAAGAGATAAACATGCAAGACACTTAGAGGATAGTGAATGGCTTAAGGCAAAAAATCACAAAAGAGATCCTAAGGTTAATAAACCTTTTTTTCTTTTTATGGCTCACAAAGAGCTAAGCATCCATAGACACTACCAACTATCAAGAAAGTTAGAATGTCTATCAAGGTGGTGGATTGTATGGCAAAAGTACTATTCATAAGCTTTAAACATAAACAAAAACACAATAAGAACTCTCAAGGTCCTTGAAACTCTAAGTCCTTTCCTTAGTCTCTACCCTAAAATGACCAAAACAAAACCAAAATCATCATTAGATCAAAATGAAAGAACATAAGCATTAGCATAAGGTGAAACATGGAAACCATATCAAAACCCATCAAAACTCTACTTTCAAAGTAAATAAGGGTCCTAGACTATTGAGCCTCATCCCATTCTGCCATTAGAGTCATAAAAGATCATAAAAAAAAATAACATTAAGAAGGAGAAATCCTTTAAAAAGAGGAAAAGTTTTTGAAAATTAGTGTTAGATAAGGTTATACAACACAAAATTGACTTAGGTTGTACAACCTAGTTCTTGCCCTGTACAAACTATATTTAAGTCTATAAAGCCCTAAGTTCCTGGGTTTTTTAAAATAAAAAGAAAAAAAAGAAGGAGAAGAACTAGGGGAGGGAGGTTTGTCTAGATGTCTTCAAGTGTTTTTTTGCCTTAAAGGCTCATAAGTTTAATATTTCCTCGAAGAATATCAACGAGTTGTGTAAAGAAAAAGACTAAAGCCTTAGGAACTATCTTAGGTATCAATGTATTTTGGGTTAAGTGTTTGGTTTCTAAAGAATTAAGGATTAGGGTTCTTTAACCCTCCCTCCTTTTTAAGTAAGGAGTTATTTATAGGTGATGCATGGGTGCACAGTGCTAAAAAAATCTTTATAGTTGTAGAGTGTTCATGTCCAATCATAGAGAGGGAGATGGATCTCCTATAATTAGGGTTTGCATGCAACTGTATAGTTAAGAATAGGTTGTACATCCATCTATCAGGGTTGTACCACTTTAGGGTTTTAAGGAGGAGAGCAGTTCCAAAAGGTTACCCTGTTAAGGTTTAAGGCAGGGCTTTACAATCTTATTTTCTTGATTGCACAACCTTGTTTCATGAGTTGTACGACCCATTAATCTTAGCAGTTTGAGCTTGACTTAGGTTTAGTGGTGCATTTGGTTTGGGCTTTTCCAAGGTGTCCCAAGGCCTTGTTCCTTTTTCTTCATTGATTTTCCTTTGCATTTTGGGGAATATATTAAATGATTTTCATCATCAAGATTTACATCCCAAGACCCAAAATCTGATGCTTACGGGAGTTGCATATGTTGTTGATCTTGCTTGTGGCTAAAAACTTAGGAAGGCTTGAGGTCTCAAACTATTATTCCCATTCCATAAAAATTAGGATGATTTCTCATCCTAAATTGTAAGTATTGGAGTAGGGGTTTTTTCCTAGCTTATTATTATAATTCCTCATATAATTAACTTGTTCAATATTTGAAGGAAAAAATGGTTACCAACCTGACAATCCATGCTGACATATCTACATCTTCCATAAAGGTCGCATGTGCTTATTTGTAAAGTTAAAAAGACTATGACATTGCAATTCATTAAATCAATTTGCTTTAACAAATTGGTAATTTAAGCTTGCATGGTTATCAACTGATCAACCTCTAAAACGCTAGCTACTCTCATTGGTTTGTATCTTTTAGATGGCCATTAATAACTATTTTCAAGCAACTAGTATGTTGCATCTTTTATTTTTGACATGAGTGCACCTCGCAGCGTAACATCTAATGTTCTTCTCAATGATCGACTTAACCCATGATAAAAAAAGTTTATAGGATAAGCCATATTGATAACCCATGATATGGACACTTCCTTAGCAACTCCTTAAATCTATCCTAATTCTCATAAATAGACTCTCTTTCTATTTGAACAATATATATATATATATATATATATATATATATATTGTTCCTTAACTTGGTTGTCTTTGCTAGTAAGTAGAACTCATTGAGGAATGCTTGTGATGATTGATCCCACATGGTATTGAGACTTGGCCTTATCTCTCAATTAAAAGGAAAATAGGCTCAACTTGACAACATCTTCAAAGACTCCATCATGCTTGAATTTATTACATATCTCTAAAAATGTGGTCCAATGAATATGTGGTCCTCATGTGGTAGTCCACCAAATTGATTATTCTGAACCATTTGGAGAACGACTGGTTTGATCTCAAAATTATTAGCATTTTATAGCTATTTTTCTAACGTTGAGCTATCGTTCATCTAGTAAAGGTACAACTAGTCTCCTATATATAGGTGGCAAACAGGTTGGGTTGGGTTGGGTCATTTTGGGGTTGATGTGTTCTCGAGTTAGGTCGAGTTCGGGTTGCCCATGTTTTGGGTGGGTTTGGGTCATCTATCAGGCCTTGCATGCAGAAAAAATTTTGGGCCTGGTTTAGATTTACTCTTAAAAATGATGTTTTAGGTTGAGTCATTTATTATTAAATTTTTAAATGTTCATTTGGATGTTTTTATCATTTATATAATATTTTCTCTTAATTTGTAAAGAGAAAAATAATAATTTTCTCTTGAAAAATTATGTTTAGTAAGATTTTATATGAAACAAAACTTCAATAAAATTTTTTATTTTTATTTAAATACTTAATAAATTAAATATAATTAATTTTTTTTTAAAACAAAATGACTATATATAACAAAAATAATTGAATAAGCTCACATAAAATTATATTAAAGTCATTTATCATAATTTAAATTAATTTACAAATAAACATATATGTCTAATGATAGAAGATCATTTATTATAAAAAAAAATGTGATAAAAATTTGTATAATAAAATTAGATTTATCTTAATATATGATTTTAACGTGACAAAAATCAAATTTATTATAATTATTATAGAAAAAATAAGTAAAATTATAATAAATTTCTTCTATGTATTAAATCATTTAAAAAATTATAGTAAAAATTTAGCTTAATTAATAAAAAAAATCAAACTTTATGTGATTTTAAATTGTATCCAAAACTTCTATTTTAGTTAATTACACTATAATTTGATAAATTGATTTTAATTATACCTCAAGCCAAAACTAAAATTTAGTTAAATACATTTAAACTTAATTGATCCTATACTTTTTCAATTAGTTCAATTAAATCTAAAGTTAGGTTTACAACTTAATTAATATACTACTTTTATTTTTATTCATTTTAATTCAATTTTTATTTAAATTGAATTTATTATATACTTATGCATGATAAATTTTAATCTTAATTTAAATTTTTTAAAATTTAAATTTATAATTCATAAAATCTCTCAATATCTCATTTTTTTTAAAAAAATTCTCATAACCTTCTTAAAAAAAAGTCTTATAATAGAAGATAACTCATTATAAAAATTTTGTTTATTTTGATAAAAATTTGTGTAATAAAATTAGATTTATCTTAATATATGATTTTATTATGACAAAAATCAAATTTATTACAATTATTAAAAAAATAATTAAAATAATAATAAATTTCTTTTATGTATTAAATCATTTAAGAAATTATAGTAAAAATTTAGCTTAATTACTTAAAAAATTTAAACTTTTATACGATTTTAAATTGTATCCAAAACTTCTATTTGAGTCAATTACACTTTAATTTAATGAATTGATTTTAATTATACCTTAAGCCAAAAATAAAATTTAGCAAAGTGCATTCAGATTTAATTGACCCTACACTTTTTCAATTAGTTCAATTAAACCTAAAATTAAGTTTATAACTTAATTAATATACTATTTTATTTTTATTCATTTTAATCTAAGTTTTACTTAATTAAATTTATTATATATACTTCTGTATGATAAATTTAATTTTAATTTACAATTAAAATGTTTAAATTTTAAACTCAGAATCCATAAAATCTCTCAATATTTACATTTTTTAAAAATATTTCACTTAATATTCTTAAAAAAATTACTTTTATATTTTAAATAATAAATTTTAAAACTATTCAAAAGAAAAAATTTTAAGATATTTTTAAAAAATCAACCACATGAGTTTAATTAAAATGATACTTTGATTTTTTATTCAATTTAATCTCAATTTTGCTTCATTAAATTTATTTTGTATTTTTAGATGATGATTTTTAATTCTACATTTAATTTGAAAACTAAAAATTTTAAAATTTAAATTCATAGTTCATAAAATCTCTCAATCTCTACTTAAAAAATTAATTATTATATTTTAAATAATACTTATTTAAATATTTAAATAAAAATTTTAAAAATATTTTAAAAATTATTTACATAAACTTAATTAAGTTGATACATTAATTTTATATTCAATTTAATCCCTTTTTTCTTAAATAAATTTATTATATATTTTTATACGAAAATTTTCATTTTTATTTTTAAATCTATACATTTTTAAAGTCAATATCTCATTTTAAAACTTTTTTCTCTCAATCTCTCCATAAAATTTAATTTTTATATTTTAAATAATGAATTATTTAAATAATTTAAAATAAAAACTTTAAAAAATCAATTATATGATCTTAAT
This sequence comes from Omphalea diandra, assembly GCA_949677035.1. Lineage (NCBI taxonomy): Eukaryota > Viridiplantae > Streptophyta > Magnoliopsida > Malpighiales > Euphorbiaceae > Omphalea > Omphalea diandra. The sequence continues at coordinate 33,521 of CATIWR010337294.1, forward strand.
TAAGATGATATATTTATTTTTATCCAACTCAATCTCATTTTTAATTAATTAAATTTATTTTATACTTTTATTTGATAATTTTATATTGAAATTTAAATAATCTAAAAATTTTGAAATTTAAATTTAAAATTTATAAATCTCTCAATCTCTCATTTTAAAAAAAATTAATTTATAAATCTCTCAATCTCTCATTTTAAAAAAAAAATTATTTCATTCTCTCCTTAAAAAATTAATTTATATATTTTAAATAATAAATTAGTTAAACTATTTAAAATAAAAATTTTAAGAAATTTTTGAAAAATCAATTACAAGATTGAACCTGACATTGTAAAAAAAATATATTATTATAATAAAAATTAAGGATTTATTAATTTTTTATTTAATATGTAAAAATAAAATTTATAAATTTAGAACATAAAATTAGTATAAAATTATACATTTGTTAACTAAAATAAAAATGAAAATTGATTTTTTTGTGAAAAATATTTAAAATTGAGTAAAAATAAAAATATTATTTTGGTAAGATTCTAACTTGATTTTAAATTTGATTGAATTAATTATAAAAATATGAAGGTCAATTGAGTCTAGATATACACTTTATTAAATGCTAATTTTGACTTGGGGGTGCAATTGAAATAAATTTATCAAATTAGGATGTAATTGACTAAATTATAAACTTTAGATATAATTAAGAATTCGCGAAAAGATTTGAATTTTCTTAGTCATTGAGCTCAAAAATTTTTAAATTGATAATTTTTGCCATAATAAATAAACATATAAGATAAATTATGTTATACACTCTTTCATCATAATATTTTTTCACAATATAGTACCCACCAAATTACAAATAAGGAGAAATAATATTGTCATAATAATTTAGTCAATATATTAAATAATTTTAAAAATCAGGATAAAATTATTTTATCACAGTAAATAATTTTTATTCTTACTAAATAATTTATCATAATAAATAATAATTTATAATTTAGACACATGAAAAAGTATAATAAAATTAATAAATTTATTAAAATATATAAATTTTATCATATTTTAAATAAAAATAAGATTTAAATTAAATTTAAATTCAAATATAATTAAATAATCTAAATATTTTTTAAAATAATATTCTACTTTATTATTTGATTATTCTACCTTTTATATATTTAGTAATAAAAATTTTCTTTTTTATATTATTATCAAGTCAATTGGGTTGGGTCACGAGTTAACTTTTTTATGTTAGTTTTGACTTGACCCATTGAGTTAACCCTTATTCAACCTGACTCGATCTAAAAATTTTCAGGTCATTTCGAGTTTGTCTTTGTTTGGGTTAACTTTTTTCAACGGGTTTGGGTTGGGTAAAAAACTACCACCTTTACTCTTATTGCCCACTCATTCTCATTGTTGTTCTTCATTGGTGATGTCGTTCACCTTTTTACGTGTCCCTCTAGTCTTTGCCTTCTTCTACCAGCCTTAAGAGTTCTTTCAATTTCTGGATCAAATGGTTCATAGTTTTGTTATGCTAGGTCTAGACTTCTAGTCCTTTGTATACAAGATGCAAAACTACACTTGAAACAAAAGAGAAAAACTAACAAATTAAGAATTGAATAAAATATTTTGGTATTATAGCATCGATCCCTAGCAATAGTGCCAATTTCTTATCCTGAATTATGACTCATTATCCTTACGAGTCTTCATTAACAAGTTTTTAACTTGCTAATGGCTATAAGTATATGGGTCATATAAGTAATAATAATGTACTAAGAGTGCAAAAATCATTCCTATAGAGATCAAGTATAAGTACCACACTATGACGATTTTATTTTTATTTAGATAGCAATTAAATGGTACTTGGACTAACAACTAAACAAACTTAAAGATTAACTAAACAAAATATCCTATAGCAAAAATAGAAGCAATTGGTGAGAAAACCTTATCTAAATGAGTCTAGGGTAGTTGCTTTCACCAATAAAAATTCATGATGTTTTAATTCTCTAATGAAGAGTTGAATTAGGTGTTGCAACAATCAGTTTGCTCTATAGTGTTCAAGTCCTCTCTCTTAAGTAGTCACTCGAACTTTGCAATTGTATTCTATAAAATCATTTCTCAATGTGAATCATAAAAGTAAGATTACTCATTTGGATCTAGCAATCCCTAATGATAGCAATAGGTTAAGTGGTTGTTAAAGTAGTGACTACTTATAGTGGTCTCTAAATAACGACCATTTATAGTGGTCTCTAAATAATGATGATTTATAATGGTCTCTAAATAGCAACCACATTTGATGATTTCTATTTGATCTCATTTTGGTCATTAAATGTTGACTATGGGAGATCACAATAAACCATTTAACTGCCACTTTTTGTGGTCATTAAATTAGCAACTATAAAATATGGTCGCTAAGTTATAAGTAGTTGGTTTTAATTGGAGACCACGTAGAGACCATTTTATGTGGTTTCTATTTTAGTGGTTATGTGAAGTATGATATCAATGTGGTCTATTTAGCTACCACATTAGAGATATTGTGTTCTTTTAAATAAATTAGAGATATACACATTGATATTGTATTCTTTTAATGATATTGTATTGTTTTAAATAAATTTTTTATTGATATTTTTTTAAAAAATTATAACATTAATATTATATTTGTATTTTGTTTATTATATATTATTTTTATTAATTATATATATACAATTGAAAATGAATTAAGAATTGCAAATAATGGAACATAACTAACATAGGTGAAATAAAAATAATGTACAACATAATTATTAAGTTGAACCATAAAAATAATAAATATTCAAATCCTCATGTCACAATCTAGTAAATTAGAGAACATTGAAAATGGATACGTAAGCAATAACACTCACTAGTCATCAGAAGGTGGATCTTGTTGAGAGGCGTTGTCGAGAGGTCGAATGGAAGGGCCTGGTCCATGTTGTTAGGTACTATGAATCAACTCCTACACCAACTGCCACACTTGATCCCCTATTTTGATTTGTAACACTTGAATCTAAATATCTTTTCTCTTATAACTATTGTACTAATTAAGAGGCAGTCTCTTTAGGATCTCAGATGTGTTGCTCATCAAATACATGAATAATAGTTGCAAAGGTTAAGACATTAAAGAATAAGCTAGGTGTCTTATTCTTGCCCATACCCTACATGTATCTACTATTTGATGAAATCCCTAACTGCTTATAGGAAGAGTTGCTCTTCCTCATTGTAAGAAAGTTCTACTTAGTTCCCAGCTTCATCTTGAGATACCTCAGCCACAAATTCTTCAAGACATTTCTGCAATGGAACATAGAATGTTAATTAATAAATTACTCTTTGCTATTCTTGGACATATATTAAGTACTTGCACCTAATTTTGGGCACACTCATCTATATAGTGTTTTATTCCATTTTGTGGTTGTACTCATGTGCATTCTATTGAATAGCCATACATTGACATGAGGTGCATCTTTATCCCTCTCTTAAAAAAATTATAAATATGAATTTTGCAAAAGTTGTTGAATTATAGTCAAAATATAATCTAAGTTCTCTTACCATCCTTTTGTTGTGCTCGTCAATAGAGATTGAGCCACAAGTGTGTCGTGTTGAACCTAAACCAAGGCCTGTCATTTCACTATGGCAGTGTTCTTTGATTGACGCTCTGACACAACTCAAAAGGGAGTTTTAGCCTATTTTGTTTGCCATCTACTCTAGACTGCCTCTGATACAAATGTTGATCATCCCTTGCTGCTCCACTTGTTTAACATGTCTATATATCTTTTAATATCTAGTTACTCCCATGCTAGCCTCACCATCTCATGAATTACCTGCTCTTACCTAAAATATTTTTGTAAAAAAAAAATACACATAAAAAAGTTAATAAATAAATAATAAAAAATTGATAGAATATCCCTTACAATAGGCACTATCCAAACCTTAAAGCAAAGGAAAAATACCTACAAATAGCAAATCACATTTAAAATTTCCATAACTTAACAAAACACTTCCTAAAATATAGACTTTACATATAAATATTGTTAATCATCATATTACACTTTACAACCATCAAAAACTAATATCCATTTTTCATCTACTTAATGTTTTACATGAAATTTACACTAATATAATGCCATGACCTTCACTCTTTACAAATATGCCTTAAAAAAAGCTTGGCTCTAATATAAATTATTAGTCTCAAGTGAATAAGGATATTGCAAATAATGGGGAATTTTCACTTCGTTGCTTAATCATAGACAAAGAAAGGGGACACAAATAATGAGAATGACACCATAATTTATAGAGGTTTAGGAACAATCCTTCTTACATCTTCTCCTCTTGTATCCCTGATGCAAACAGCCAAGGCTAAAGTAAAGAATCCACTTCAACTTAAAGGCCCAATCACAAGAGGAAGGCTAAAGAAATTTAAGGAGGCAATTGGAGCATTCATGCAACAAGGAGTTACACTTGGATTAGCCCAAGCAGAGCAAAGGATGCGTGAAGCCCAATTAAAGGCTGATGGGAGCTTAAACTC
>CATIWR010337302.1:0-19850 GCA_949677035.1 Omphalea diandra
TGGCTAAGTTAAATATATATATATATATATATATATATATATATATATATATATATATATATATATATATATATATTTGCAAGATGTGTAAAAGTGTAGATCGTTTCTGGTCTTAATAAGCCTTGATGATCCCCGCATCCATCAATTATGGTATCAAAGACGGTAAAGCTCTTTCGAGTTTATAGAATTTCGATTTCAGCCAAATTTGTGTCAATTGGAAATTATTTATCTAGCGTGCGCACCACACACCATTTGAAAGCTCTATCCGTCTAGTTTTCAACCAAGAAATGGTTCGCCAATCCGAGTTTTCCTCAATTCACTCAATGGATGTCAAGTAGCTTATTACAGTATGTCGATAGGTTTCATCAGTTGTTGCTATAGGAAAATAGTACATTCAAGAATTGGATTAGGACGTTAATCAAAATTCTGAAAATAATAGACATTTTTTAAAGAAAGAAAAGATGTAAATAAGAGGAAATGGGCATTCAAATGAAGAATCAGCAAATCAAGAGGGCTTCTTTAGTCATGTGCAAAGCACAGTGTGATATATATGAAGTCATAAACAAACATTAGTTTGAATCTTAGCCAAAACTTTAGCATTCTTGTAACCATAGAAAGTAAGCAATTTTTAACCCAAATTTTCAAAGTACGAACTTCAAGCAACCCTGCAGAAGTATTATAATGAGATGACTAGGCGTTAGTTTTCTTTCCCTTGGCTTCTGTGGAAGGGTTGTTTTGAAAAGGAATGAAAGATTTTCCACCCATATATCCTCTTAAAGGTTCTGGGATCTCTACACCATCTTCCTTTTGGTAGTTCTCAAGAATGCAGCAAAGAGTTCTCTCTGTTGCTGTGAGGGTAGAGTTCAGCAAATGAACATATTGTTTTGCCTGCTCATTGTTCTGCACCCACCAAAACCAACAAAATGTGAATCAAATGAAGCTTATAATGCAGTACAATAAGAGGGTGCTGCTTTATTCAGTCTTATAGCCTGTTTGTTAGTGCTTCTGCTAATAGCAGCTTTTGGACAAAAAAGTAGAAGAAATCTATTTTAGCACTTGATAATAGATTTTTCTGACAAGTTTTGTGAGCTAAAAGTTTATTTTTCAAATAAGATAATATTTGGAACTTTTACAGAAAACTATTGAATTTGATTGACAAGTTGATGAAACTACTTTCATAAATAGCTAAAAATATCTCTAGAACTTCAAAATGTGCAGTTTAGCCAACAACTATAGCTTATTGTCTCTTGTTTCTTTCCATTTATGCCTACAGGAATTACATTCTGCCACTTTGAACTTCTCTTTCTTTCTCCTTCAAAAAAATTTCATTTCTTGTTAAAGAACTTAAAGCAAATCTCTTCCAAACAGACAATAAGGGAATAGTTTACACTCGTAAAAAGTTTATCATTATAGCTTTCAATCAGGAGTTGGAGCCTTGCAGGTTCCAGCCTCCATTTCTAAGTGATCTCTCCAGAACTAGGAATACAAGATAGTTGTGTAGAAATTTAAGAACTTTCTACTTTCCTTTGGAATTTGCATGATGCAGTTCTAATCACAAGTGTGATGTATTACTTCAGTTATGATGCTGTATTGCCGATAAAATTCAAGACGTGAAGTGTACCGCTTCAGATTAAATTCAAACAATATTTCTAGTTAAATTGTAAAGATTTCCTCATGACAACCCTGCACTATAAGCCTCTAGTTTTCCTATAGGAATCTCCAAAAACCACAGTTCATGTACTACTATGTCCCTCACTTCCCCATAACCCTCAAAAACTCTTAAACCCTTTAACCATCTTTCCACCTTCAAATCTTCTTGCCTTAACTCAGTTTTCGGTTGCTCTCCTACACAATTTCAACATAAAGAAAACAAAAGAAGGTTATAAATGGGTACAAGCTAGAATGTACCTCTCTTTTCCAATCATGCTAAATCCAGGTAGGAAAAAAATTTCTAGTTGCCAAAATTTTGCAAATTGACTTAGAATGTACAAACTAGAATGTACCTCTCTTTTGCAATCATGCTTAATCCATGTAGGGGAAAAAAAAAAAAAATTCTCTAGTTGCCAAAATTTTGCAAATTGACTTAGTTCAATCATTAATTTTATTTTCACCATGTGATAGATGTTCTCAAATAGCATATAGACATACATCTGGTATGGTAAGCTATACACACACACACGGCAGTCATTCTATAAGGACAAAATAAGTGTACAAGACCGACCTTTTTCTGTCCATATCGAATTTCTAATCTTCTTGATTGATAGTCTGTACAATTGGAGCAAGAGACCAATTCTCTGTACGTATTGGATGCAGGAAACCAACCCTCCAAGTCGTACTTCTTTGCTGCTGCATCATTCAAGGCACCAGAAACAATAGCCACAATTTGGTAGGGGATGTTCAGCTGTTTGAAAAGAAAGGAAATCAATGACCATCTTCAATTTTGACTTGTGTTACCAATATGTGTTAGCATGTCATTAATAGAGCATGCCTTGTACACTGCATCCAATTCTCTTTCCCAGACAATCACTGTTTAGTAAGAGATTGGACAAATTTCTAGACATCTTATGCCATGATAAGTAAAGGGCCAAGTATGTATAGAATTAACTGGGATGACTATTATTTTTTCCCCCAAAAATTAAGGATTTAGAAAACAATAAAAAATGATAGTATTCTAACATTAGACAGTAGGATATCATACCGACTTGTAGAAGTCCTCAGAGTTCTTGAGCATTTCTTCATGCATGTCCCAAGAATCATTGCCATTTGGACTGGTAATGCAAAACTGCTCCACTTTCTCAAATTGATGAACACGGAAGATTCCCAAAGTATCACGACCATGAGAACCAGCTTCTTTACGGAAACAAGATGAGTATCCAGCATATCTGCTAAAACATATGAAATTAATGAGACCTACACTCAGATAGTTTATTTATACAAATAAGATCATTAGTCACTAATTATAACCTGATTGGTAGCTGCGTGGGATGGATCCAATCATCTAAATGGTAAGCACATAGTGGTTGTTCTGCAGTAGCAATTAGATACTTGTCATCTCCTTCACCAGTCACCTATCAAAAACTAAACTATATTGGTGATGCTTGCAATTCATCCAGAAGTAAGTCCATAAGAAATAAGAAAACTTCAAGACATGCAAATAACGTTTTTAGGGATGCAAGTTGTCATAAGGCATATTTTTCATGATTCAACAAAAACATTAAGAATTTTTTAGAGTGACAGGGATCTATGTTCTATCATTTGTGACTTCTAATACTTAGTGGTAAAATAGCAGTTCGGATACAGAGGAGGGTAGCAAAATAGAAAAAAGTTCATTGAAGTCTCAACGACCAAAAGAAATAGATAACGCACATGAATATATCACTTGGTTATTATAAAACACAACAAACCTTCACACAAACAGAAAAGAAAATAACTGTTAAAGTTGAGAGTAAGGGAACTTTGATCCTAATCAAATCATACAAGTCGGAAAGTATACGGATACACGTATAATTGTGAAGAAAAGGCTTCATAAATAGCATCTATTCGATCCCAAGACACAAAGTATGCAGCATTCTTGGAAATTATAGACAAAGTTGAAAGAAATCAAGGGATAACAGTGTTGTGAGAAGTAAAGTTCAATCACTCTAATAACTTTTAATATTAAGACATAGGACTAAACTGCCCTGTTGATACAAAGAGGTTCTTTCCCACTTATATATATATATATTCTACATTGAACACCAATAATGTTCATAATCTCACCTTGTAAAGTTCTTCATCAAATTGAGATAACTGTGCACATTTGGCCATGATATCTTTTCTCATGAAAAATGGAGTTTGCAAAGCTGTGTAACCCCTCTTTTCCAAGAAGTCCAAACCAAAATTGATCAGTGCCTGATTGAGGCGTACACCATCACCTTTCAAATAGAAACCTCTACCTCCAGCTACATTGGCTCCTGATCATTTTGAACACATTGACATCAGCATTAGGATCACATAACAGAAAAAACAACAAAGATTACCTCCTCACTCACAAGCTGCAGATACTCATACAAGAAATTTGATTGAAGAATTATATTATTGTGATGATAAAAAATGCATCACCCAGAGTGAAATGAAAAATTCAACTTTTTAATTATAATGGAAATAAACTTGGACAACACAGGTTCCAAAAAAAAAAAAAAAAAAAACAATGTGACAGATGACAGAAAACTTAGCTAACAGAAATTTCATACTATTCTAGCTAAAAAAGTAATAAGTTTAACACCCTTCTTGATATCAGCAATTCCAAGAAGCTCAACAAGCTCGACATGGTTCTTTAATTTTGTCTTAGCACGCTTCTCACCCCAAACACGAATTACAGCATTGTTAGCCTGCAAAAGAAAAACAAAGGAATGCACGACAAACTCAGCATTGCAATAAGTTTAGTATTATAAGAGGAATCGCATAAACCACAGAAAACAAGAACCAAAAAAAAAAAAAAAGAAAAGAAAAACGCACAGACCTCATCGTCGCTAACAGGTACAGAATCATGAACAAGATTCCCAACTGATTCCAATTTCTTATTCAACTCTAATAAAGCCTCCTGCACTTCAGCTTCTTTTTCAGCAATCGATTTCTTGCAATCATTCGAACTGCTAATTAATTCAGCTGCATCTTTTTTTGCCTCATTTCAAGCAAACACCAACAAGGAAAAAAAAATCAATCTCACAAAAAAAAAAAAAAAGAAACCAAATAAAGAAAAACTCACAATCTTGAGCTGTGCAATTTGTTTGTTTATCTTGTTAAAGTCTTTGCGGAAGTTATCAAGTTCGAATTGGCCTAAAGACGAGCATAAATTTATATATCTATCAAGCCATAGCAAGGAGAGCTGAGAGAGTAAATGAAGAAAGAAGAATAAAGAAATGAAGAATGAAGATGATTACGCTGTCTCCAGTCCTTGTCGAGTTTAATAATGTCGTCGACGACAGCAACATCGGCGAAGCGACGCCGTTGGGATTCGCGTATCAGTTCGGGGGTGTGGCCCTTGTCTTCCCTGAATAGATTGATGTCCAACATACTGTGTCTTCCTTCTCCTTCTTCTTCTTCTTCAAAGTACAGTATGTTTTGGGCAACAGAAACGGCGGCGGCGATAAACCCAGGTTTTGGTGTTTCGGGGCGTGATGGAGTAAGTTAAAACGAAAATGCCTTTTGGAGAGAGGCCGCAGCAAATCCAATCCAGCGTCCATTAATTTTATTTACTGCTGCTTGCTAGTTAATATTAAATATTTAATAAAATTATTATTATTTTTATTGATATTTGTAAATATAATTATTAATATAAATATACATATATATAATTTTTTAAAAAATAATAACATAGAATTATTCATTAAATATTTTAAAAAATTTATAAATTAAAATTTTCAGAATATATATTAAATATTAATTATAAATATAATAATAAATTTATTAAAATTAAATAATATATTATATATAAGTAATATAATAGAAATTTAAATAATTAAAAAATAATTTATTATTATTAAATGAAAATAATATTAAAATACATTATATTAGCATTAATATAATAATTTAAATATATATTTATATTTTTATTTATAAAAATATAATTACTAATAAAAACATATTTTTTGAACTGAAATTATTATATAATTTATCAGCTATCAATTATTTTTATAAAATCAAATATTACATCAATGAAATATATGTTTTATATATTTTTATAAATTAAAAAGTAAAATAATACTAAAAAAAGATACACACTCGTAAATAATACTAAAAAAGATACACACTCGTCTTTAAGATTCGATTAGAAATACAAGGCATGTCTATGGGTAATTTAGAAAAGCTAGTGGTGGAGTTAAAAATCACGTAGTTTTTAACCAAAAATATGAATTAGCATATAAATTCAAAAGACTAATCAACCAACAAATTCATGAACTATTCATAAAAATTTTGCCCAAATTACACGATCAAATTGATACACTTGTTTATTACATATATTTGTATATAAAAAAAAAAATACTATTTTTAACTATTTTTAGATTAATGATTACTTTTTAAAAATAACTCAATATAATATTGAGCGAATTTTGAGTAAATTGATAAATTAAATTAAAATATTAAATATATTACTAAATAAAATCTATGCGAGTTTTAAATATTTAATCTTTTTATTAATAAAGTGTATAAATTTTATTTTTTCTTTTAACTATATTATTTAGTTAGATTTCAAGTTTCTTAAATTTTTTAATTGATCTAATTATAGGTAAAATTAATATTTAGTTTAATTAAGATAGTATTTAATTTTTTAAACAATTTAAGTCCAAATTAAGTATAATTTCTAATTAAAACTAATTTTCTCTAGTTTTTAATATTTTAATTTTATTATTTTAAAACAAATTTTTTAAAAACATGAAAAATAAAAAAAATTGTGTTGATTATAAAAAAAATTAGATCTAAAAATAACATAAAAAATAAAATATCATTCTAATTTGAATAAAAAACATGATGGACATTTTGCTTGATCTGTTAAGTTGGTAACCTCTATTTTAGAGATAATGTGAGAATATATGTGAATAAATTGAATGAAATAACTGTAATGACCCTTTTATATAGTGCTTGTGTCATATTAAATTAGATTTTAATTCCTTCTAATGAGGATGTCTTTTTTAATAGAATTAACTTTTTAATGAAAGTTATATTTTCTTAATTAGGATAAGTTTTTTTATAAGAATAAAGGATGAATTGGAGAATCATATATATATATATATATATATAGACCGAGCCAATATTGACTTTTAGTTGAAAGTCCAATCTTGAGCCAAACTGAATTTATGAGAAGTTAAATAATTTGAGCTTGTGATGCTGAATTGAACCTTTCATGCGAGTGGGTCTAGCCAATTTTAAAGAGTGTAGTATAACACACAATTTGAATATAATGAATATTACTTGACCTATTATATTTATTTATATAAATGGATCGAGTTTAATAATGAATCTTTGAATCGAATTTGATTACAAATATTCACAAAATGGATCTAATTATATATAAATATATATGAAAAAATATATAAGTATTTTCTTTTAAAAAGCGTGGGGAATAGAAACTTTTTAAAAACTGATTTATAAAGAAAATCATTCTAGCAGTTGTGACTCGACTCACTCAGACCAAGTGGGTAATGGTCAAAATGTTCTTCCCTTTGCTAGAATAGATTCGTTTGGGAAGCTCAATCCATACCCAAATTTTGACCATTCCTAACAAAATAAATTAATTTTAAATTTAATTAAATCAATTAACAAATATTTGAAACAAAAAGTTAAATCCATACGTTGTAAACATAATTGGGACATACCTAAAAATTTGAGATTTTAATAATTTATTCTAAAATATTAAAAAACTTGAATTAAGAAACACAAGTTGATCCAAATTTTAATATTTCACCTTTTAATATGTATTAATAAAATTTTTTAAAGAACTAAATTGATTAAATGAATCGACATTTTGAGTTGAATAAAGTTTATTTGACTTTAAATTTAAAATATAGTATAATTTTATATAAAAATTTGTGTTCTTGGGAATTGAATTTAAAGTCTTTTAAAATTATTCAGAAAATACGTTAAGTAACTGAAAAATGCTCATTGAAATATTACAAAATTAAAAAGAAATTGGTTCAAAAACGAAATATTAAAAGAATTAAAAAATAAAAAATAAAACTAACTTGAGCAGCGGAGTTGCAGTTTGGAGTTTTATAAGACCGGGTGTACAGTAACCAGTTTCTTTTATATCAACGGGTCAGATTGCTTAAACTAAGTTAATCTAACGACTAAAAGGACAATTTGCTTGAACGGTGGAACGCCTAGAACCTGTTTGGTTCCTCATTTCTTCTTTCTTTTCCACAGCCTTAATTCTCAGCTGCGGTGGGCAAGGTATTGCTCCTCATATTTCAATTTCTCAATCGCACCCATCTTAAACGGCTCCAAATAGTAGTTATTATTCTATCTGGTTTTGCGTTTGATTTGATTTTGAAATTATTCAAGTGAGGAAGAAGAAGTAGATGGGGAAGCAGAAAGAGAAGAAAGTGAACGTGTCGGGGAAGCCGAAGCATTCGCTAGACACAAACAGGAGCAATGGAACTAACAATAACTCAACGCGTAGCGCTGCCACCGTTCGCCGCCTCAAGATGTAAAACAACAAGCCCCAGCGTGACAGCAAGGGCAAAGTTCTGAAGCATGAATTCCAATCCAAGGAACTCCCTAACACCCGCATTCAACCCGATCGCCGCTGGTTCGGTAGGTTTCTTTAAATTGCCAATTATTGTTATTTGATTTCGTTGATTTGCTGTTTATTGTGCAGATACGAAAAATTTTATTGGTACATCATTTTAACAATAATAATAATGATAACGATACAAACTGCTAGAGAAGTGATTTGCAGGAAAGGTTTAATGGTTGGTTTTGTTGTAGGAAATACTCGAGTTGTAAATCAGAAGGAACTTGCATTTTTCCGTGAAGAGCTTCAGAATCGGATTTCAAGTAGTTCTAATGTCATCTCGAAGGAAAAAAAGCTGCCACTATCACTTTTAAATGACCACCAAAAGGTATGGGTGCTTTTTTTGCAAACTGGAATTAGCTTTGCTGTTTTGAGTAGCACTGTTATGGATTCAATGGCAGTGTACATATAGTTGTATGCTAAAAATCATATCATAAATCTGCTTTATGGGATTGTGTTGCCAAAATAAACATATCCTTCAACATGTGAAATGTTTAACATTAAGTGAGGTTTTAATGAGTGGATAAGGGAAGGAAGTGGAGAAAAAAGGTAAAAGTTTTATTTTATTGTGTTTGGAAAATATTTTTATTTTGTTTGGATGAATGGGAGGGAAAGTATGACTGTGAAAGGACATATATACCTTTTTCTCTAATTTTTAAACTTGGATTGTTATTAATTTAATGAGGGTAATAAATGTAAGATTAAAAAAGAAAAAACCACTCTTTGTCTCCTTCAATAGTTGAACTTAATCAATTTCCGCTTTTAGGAGGGGAATAAAGGGGAATTATTACCATCCCTTCCCTTCCCCTTGTTAAAAAAAAAAAAAAAAGCCAAATGAAATCTTTAACTATTTCTGCTCCCTTCCCCTTCAATTCATCTCCATCCATGCATAATTTGGATACAATGCATGCTATATAGCTCATTGCTTGCTGGCTCTATTCCTTGCATTAAATGCATGCTTTCAATTCATTGTCTTCTAGTTCAAATCCGGTTTGACAAGTTAGGAATGGTGAATTTATGATTTTTCCTTTGTGCAATTGCCATTATGTGAATCTTTTGTGCAATGCATGCTAAGGAAAATTTGTATGTTGAGCAATATTTCCACTTGTTTTTCCAATTTCAATATTTTAAATGTGAAGCAAGCTAGAGTGCACCTTCTTGATACGGAGTCTTTTGAGGATGCATTTGGAACCAAGAGGAAGAGGAAGCGCCCAAAGCTCTTGGCAACAGATTATGAGTCTTTAGTTAAGAAAGCTGATGGTTCTCAGGGTAAATGAACTGGTTGCATTGATTGTCTATTTGTGAAGGGCTGGGGGTTGGCTGTTCATGTTATAATTCTTGTTCATTTCAACCTAATAGGTGGTTTTTTATTGATGTTTTCCTTATAGGTGAATATATATGAGATTACCATAGAAATAAAGAGATGATATACAGAATAACTTTTTTCGCAATTTTGCAGATGTTTTTGAGATGAAAAATGGTAGTAATGCATGTGCTGAAGGAAGTGAAGGTGATGGATTTAGAGAACTGGTTTGGCATACAATGTTTGAAAAGGGACAAAGTAAGCGTATATGGGGTGAACTGTACAAAGTGATAGACTCATCAGATGTTGTTGTCCAGGTCATTATACTTCTCCTTGGCCAAATGGAAAAAAAAAAAATCTTATTTCCTCAATCATATAGAAAGATCATATTAGAATCAAGATAGAGATTGCTTCAGGATGGAGATTACTTTATTGGCCTTGGCTAATATGATATGCATCATATAACATTAGCCTGATGACCCTGTGCCAATTCGTGCTGGGATAGTTTCATGGTTATCAATATCCAATTTATGGACCTTGCTTGCTTCAGAAAGTTCCAGTTTTCATTTGCATATGCTTTATTGCCATCTGCCTAGGATCCTCTTTGTCCCTGGATGATTTGAAATCCATTCTGCTTTTAGGGAAAAGGTTCTCAAGCTTCTTTTTATTTGTTCATTTGTTGCAGGTTTTAGATGCTAGGGATCCCCAAGGTACCAGATGTTATCATTTGGAGAAGCATTTGAAACAGCATTGCAAGCATAAGCACATGATTCTTCTCTTGAACAAGGTAAGATGTAACATGATTAAATTTTCTTCTTTCTTCTGCTTGTTTGCTCAGAAACTCTTGTAAAAATTGGTATTTTTTTTATCCAGTGTGATCTTGTTCCAGCTTGGGCTACAAAAGGATGGTTAAGGACATTATCCAAGGAATATCCAACTCTATCATTCCATGCAAGCATCAACAAGTCTTTTGGCAACGTACTTTCATACATGTCTGTGTTGAATTTAGATGCAGTGAAATCCATATGCTGGTTTTTTTTTTTTACCTCTTGGAATTCATCAGTGTCCATGATACTTGCTTATTTCCTATAATTCACAATTTATAGCTAATTTTCACTTTACACATCTGGATTTAGCATTTTTTTTTTACATATTGCTTGTTTATGATCTAGTTTCATCAACAAACTATTTACAACTATTCAGAAAATTTGCATTATTAGATCATAGTACTATTAGTTTACCTTTGTTGTTTCTGCCTTTGGAATTATCAAACTTGTGTCTCATTCTCTGCGCACATTTAATTTTGTTGTGTTTTACAAATTTCTAAATTTCAATCATATTGTTTATTAGTTTGATTTCTTTTTTAAATGAATTCTTGTAAATTGCAGGGTTCGCTTCTATCTGTATTGAGACAAATTGCCCGCTTAAAGAGTGACAAGCAAGCAATATCAGTGGGATTTGTGGGATATCCCAATGTTGGAAACTCATCAGTTATCAATACCCTGCGCACTAAGAATGTAATATTTCATTCATTTTAACTGTTCTGTTTAGATGTTGATGCAAGTGATTTAGATTCTTTAAATATATTTGTTTCGCTTTCAGGTTTGCAAGGTTGCTCCTATACCAGGGGAGACAAAGGTCTGGCAATATATCACATTAACAAAACGGATTTTCTTGATTGACTGTTCTGGAGTTGTCTATCAGAACTGTGACTCTGAGACAGATATTGTGTTAAAGGGTGTGGTATGTCTCTTGTCCATTTTCTCTTGAAGAAAAGATGTATATGCAATTGCTGCCTGTCCAACCTTTTTGTTCTCTGTATTGTTTGGGTGTTGATTTCATTATTATATATATATTTTTTGGGGCAGTAACAAACCAAATGAAGTTGTAGTAATAAAGTTTCTCCAGAAAAAAAAATAAAATTATAACATGGCACAGATCAACCCAACATAAAAATGATTCCTTTAAAAAAAATCAGTGACATGATATTGTAGTAATGTTTATTTTAGGAATATTATAGGAATGAAGTTAAATCAGAGGCACAGTACAAAATAAACCTTATTAATGGATGAGAATTTTACATGCGAGCTCACTAATAAAAAAAAAACATATATTCTCTTATATTGCACACAAAACGAAAACCTTATTAATGGATGAGAATTTTACATGCGAGCTCACTAATAAAAAAAAAAACATATATTCTCTTATATTGCACACAAAACGAAAACAAAATCAATGGTTCCTTTTAAAAAAAGTGACATGATATTGGAGTATGATTTTTTAGGAATACTATAGGAATGAAGTTAAATCACAAAAGAGGCACAATACAAAAGAAACCTTATTAATGGATGCAATGAATTTTACATGTGAGTTCACTAATTAAAAAAATTTATATGCTCTGATTTGCATTAACACAGGGGGGAAAAACAATAATGCATATATATTTTTTATTAATAGGGCTTGATGTTTGTGAATATGGAGAAAAGTATGGCAATAAATTACAAAGAGATTGTATTTCATGAATGAGAAACAGGAAGATTTGTTTTTAACTAATAATTTTGAATAACTTTAAGAAAAATTGACAATGAAGCAAACTTGTAAACAAAAGAAAAAATCAAAGCCAACTTATAATGTTAAAACCTATCCCGATTAAATAAGGTATATAATTAGCAACTGGATTTCTTTCGTTGTCTTTAACATAAGGAGTCAATTTTTTTTAAGTAAATAAAAATCCATATCTACTTAGAAATTTTTTTCAACCAATGAAATTTAAATTAGGCACGTACTTTTTGGTCATAATAAAATTTTATAATGTACTTTATAGTCATTTCTCTCCCCAAAATAAATTGTATCAATTTTTTTTTTTTGGGGCTTAGAAAAAAAAAATCTCCCTGAACCTACTAGTTTCTTGGAGCCTTTAGGGATAAGCCTATTTCTGAGAACAGAAAGGAGTTTGGTTCTGTTTCAGAAAATGATCAATTATAAAAACTAGAATCTCAAGAAGAACTCAGAAATCCATTCCCACTCTTGGAGAATATAAAATTGAAAACTATGCAAAGGAGGGGAATGGGTTTCTACTCTCTAGTCAACTTTGATTTCCTTACGCACATGTATGTCGCTATTTAGCTATTCAGATTTGTTGATGATTGATTGAGGCGCCTTACAGGTACATGTCACCAACTTGGAACATGCTAGTGAACACATGGGAGAGGTCCTAAAACGTGTCAAGAAGGAGCATCTTGAAAGAGCATACAAAATAAAAGACTGGTGAGCGACCATTAGTCTACGAATGCTTTATTGTGTGAATAAACTGGTTCAGGTCTTTTTTAATATAAATAAGTTTCTCAAGCATCATGTCCTTTTCTAGATTGTTTACATGTGGGCCTCCTTTGCCCTATAAGATCTGCAGTCAATTTCCAGAACTCCAAAGTGTATTTTTTAAATGATGCTTTAGAAGCTTATTCATATTTCAAATGCTATGATTTGTCCTAAAACTCCTTTGGCTTACTTCCTTTGCTATTATCTTCAGTATCTAAAAGATGGAAGAATTTTAGGGCTTAAAAAATGAGTTTTTGGTAATATATTTTTTTTTATATATTTTGTTAATTGATGAAGATTATGTCCCTGCCACTTTTTGAGATCAATTTCACTTGATTTTTTTAGTAACCTTTAATGTGGAAATGATGTAAATAAATAATTATGTCTTACTGTTGTCAGGGATGATGAGAATGATTTTCTGGTCCAGCTCTGCAAATTAACAGGCAAACTTTTGAAGTTATATTGCATTTTTTTAATTTATAATGTTCTTGAATCTTGAAGGTGTTGCGGACAAACATTCAATAATGAATCCAAACAGTCCACTGGGCTAGGGAGACTAGAAAACTCATGGTAGTTATCATGGTTTATACTTCATTTATTTCCTAAAATCATTTTTTAGGTAATGACAACTGATTTACAGCATATGGCATCATTGTATAAAAAAAAGTGTCAAAACTAATGGCTGTCATGGCTATCAAAAAAAGTGTCAAGTAATACATAAGGTATAGGCTACAGTGATGCATTTGCTAGACGGCGATCACAAGTTTAAGTTTGACCAATAGTTTTTCACTGGTCACCAACTCAATATATTTTTGGCAAACTGTTGATGGGTAATGATTAATTGCTATCCAGGTAAATTGTGCTTATTAGCAGCATAACTTGTTTCAATATCCTTGATTTTTTTAGCAACAGAAAGGTTATTCAACATATGTTTCAAATTTGTCGACTTCAGGGAGGGGAACCTGATTTGGCGACTGCAGCAAAGATGGTCCTTCATGACTGGCAGAGAGGTAGGATACCTTTCTTTGTCCCTCCTCCATGGTAAGAAGATGAGTCCTTGGGAGAAAGTATTGCTTATGGTGGAGATGAGGGAACTGTCGGGGATAGTAATCAATCATCTGCTTTTAGGGCCATTGCGAATGTGATTTCATCCCAGCAACAAAGAAGTGTTCCGGTCCAAAGGGATCTTTTCGATGAGAATGAGTTGAAGGGTGACGTAGATGATCTGGCTGATGGTGAGATGAGTGAACAGCCATCAGATGTGGAGGATATCTGATGGGCTTGCGGCAAAAGAAGGGTATGTTCAAGCAACTGAATCATAGCTATTTTTTTTTTTTTTTTTGGTTAGGTTTTTCTTCCGCAGTGGAAGTGATGAATTTTGAGATCTTAAGATTGTATTTTGCTTGATGGCTTAGTGGTTCATGTGATATACATTTTTGAGTTAAACAATAACATAAGTTAATTTGAGGTACATAAACAAAGATCCGACGACCCGTTTACACTGCATGATAAAATTATCTATGCCGTCAGTGAAGATGTCATTTGTATCTTTCGCTCGATACCATCTGGGATCTTTGATCCCTGCATTTGAATAACTTATTTCGTCTCATTTGTATCTTTTACTCGATGCCATCTGGAATCTTGATGCCAGTTTCACTTTGTTCCTCAAACTCAAGAGCTGCGAGTAGACGCGTGAATGAATCATCGCGTTTGTATTTTGTACTGGATACTATACTGAATCTTGGTATTAGATTAGTTTGTTATTTTAGCTTAACAGCGGCTAATAATACTTTTTGGACTCTATTTGTTTCACACAAAATAAATTTGTCTGAGAAAAATATTTTTTAAGGAAATGTTTTCTGAGTAACATTTTTCAGTGATTAAAACATATTACAAAAAGTATTAATTTTTATTTTGATATAAGATTATAGTAAAATTTATATTATAAATATTTTATATTTAGATTATTTATTATTTAAGATAAGAAAAAAGATACCAAAAATGAAATTTTTTTATGGATTTCATTTATTATTATTAATTATTATCAATTGATGATGATCGGTGTTCGGTAATGAGTGTTAATAGGTAAGGATAACCAATAATAATAAATATATGTATTTATATAATTTATTTTTTATTTAAATGAATTTGTCAAAATTTTAAAATAAAAAATCATTTTCTTAAAAAATAATTTAGCTTTTTCTTTTATTAGAAAAATATTTTTTATTGATTAATTTTTTTAGATGCACAAAACAGGAAAATGAGAAAAATACCACGAAACAAATGCCATAAAAGATCTAATAAACTTTTTAACCAGTGTTTGTATCCATTTAAAAAAATGACTTCTCAAACGTAAAACTTTTCATAGCATTGTCTCTCATCCAAATAAATGTCATCATTAATCAAGTTCTAATTATTTTCATCAGCTGGCATTAGGGCGAGCAGATACTGTCAAATATCAATGTTTGATACTGCTATTTTGGTTGCAGATGAGTATGAAAGGAAACTCAAGAATTGGAAAAAAAAAAAAAAAATCTAGTTTTGCAGAATTTTAAGATTAGACCAGAGAATATGAACCAATTGCCAAGTGTGTTTTGCAGCCTAGAACTGATTTGTCTTACCACTTCTATTAGCTTTTTCTCTGACCAAGGTTTTTTTTTTTTTTTCCCCCAATTTTATTTTATATCGTCTCTCTCTACTTGTTTCTCCCCCTTTCTCTCTCTAAATTCTTCATCGTCACCCCTCAACAAGAACATCATCTCATCTCGATTCGAGACCTTTACTTGTTCGTGCAGTCAAGCTTCCTTAAGATGTGAGTTGACAGTTTGAATCTAGAAAGGAAGAAAGGAAACAGAAGAGAGGAGAGGGAAGGAGAGCGAGAGGAAAAGAAAAGAAAAAAAGAAATTAATTTTATTTATTAAATTAAATAATTTTTTAAAATTAAATATTTAATACAAAAAATATTATCAAATATATTTAAAGTATTAAAAATTAAAGAAATTATTATTGATTTTTTTTAAAAAATAAATACTGAATAATTTAATTTTAAGTTATTATCAAACAATCCTCAAGCGACCACAGAAAAATGAAAGAGACGCATGGCAGATGGCCGGTGATGAAAATGGACGGTGTTCAGGGTATTTTTTATTTTTTTATTTTTTTTTACTTTTCCCTCGTTTAACCAACAGAAAAATGATTTTTTTTAATAGAAAGATATTTTAGTCTAAAAGAATAAATATCAAGCAACATTTCATACGAGGTTAAAATTAAAAGAGTGATAAATATTTATGATAAATGTTAGAGTTTTTAGTAATTAACCTTAAAGATTTTAATAATTTATTATAATTATTCTATATAAATCATGAATTTGATCACATTTATAATTATTGAGTGAATCAATAATTCTCTTAAAAAAATCAAATTATTAATTTTAATACAAGCACTAACTTTGGATTTCTATGAAAAGAATTATTTAATTTTAATTTTTAATAATATCACTACTATTAAATTTTGATATAAAATTAGCTATATTATCACATAATATTTTGTTAATCGAATCTTTTCTAATATAATTCTATAAATTATAATGTCATCATACATAATATGTCAAATTTTCGGCTAAATTTCAATAAAAGTTTAGTAATAAGTGATTAGAATAACTCACTCTAATTTCTTGAATTTTACATGTTTTTCACTAATAAACTTTTTAACTTTAAAATATGAATTTTTAAGTCCTTCAATTATTTGTATTTATTGCACAAACTCTCCACTTTTTTTTTAAGATCCATTAGGTGTGTATCTCAGGCACCATTTAATGCAACTAATATGAGTTTTTAAATGAAATAAAAGCCAATTTAACCCCTAATTAAATTAATTGAGCATATCAAATTCAAAGTATTGTGTTTATTTACCCAAAATAAATTAATATGATTTAGCTCAATTAATTTTCAAAAACTCAAATCTATTAATTAATTAATTGATTAATTATCTTTTATTTAACAAAATTAGCAAAGCACGAGAAGTTTTTTTTAAAAAAAATGAAAAGTATTCAATTCCCCTTTAATTTTTCATATTTTAGTTAAAATTCGAGCGAACTGTGTTAAAAGAATTTAAGAATATGAAATTAGTTTTGATTTAAGAGTTGAACAAGTATATTTTCATTCATAGTTCATATATCTTGCATACGTAATAAGGTCATTTTAAATTCATAGCCAACACACTGATAAAAGAGGTAAATATAATTTCAAAAAAGCTAATATATTTTCAAAAAAGCTAATATATGTATCTATATAGTGTTAAAAATATGCAAAATATTGATAAAAAATAAATATAATTTTAGTAAATAATATATATATATATATATATATATATATATAGAGAGAGAGAGAGAGAGAGAGAGAGAGAGAGAGGCAAGTTCCTTTAAAACAAGACTTAGAAAGAATATAACTTATTATATTTTGAAGTTTATTTTTACTTATAATTGGCCCAAATTTAGACTAAATGTTTTATGACTATATGAAAATTATTTCTATATAGAGTATCACTATAGATGGCCACCTGTGTATATGGGATGACCAAAATTTACAAATTTGGCGATCCATCCTACAACATTCTTTAAATTCTAAATCCATATCAAAGCCATGCCAGTCATGGACATGGATAATGTCTCTATGATGCAGAGGTACTGACCCATCATCTCCCATGAGATCACCCACGGGCGGATTTGGAATCAAACTTAACCTCTCCGTATCCAATTCAAACCTATAAATCCGACAATTACGTTGGCAATCCAGTATATTGATTTGTCCAATACAATCATGTGTGCCTTTAACTCTCCTAATTAATTGCACTCTTATCTGTCTCCAAGTTTTGCTTTTTGTAGAGTAGTTCTGTATGTAACCAATTGAGTTACTATCATAGCATGCTTCCATGAGCTGAAATTCTTGGGTTGATGTCTTTGGAAGAAACCCATATGATTTGTATCTGAAATGAGTTGAGGAATTTATTATTACCACCATGAGTGAATTCATCACATAGATTCTCTCATCAACTGATAGAGATGCCCAGACACCGAAAACATATCTTCAAAGTTTAGTAATCAAGCCGCCGCCCAAAAAAGAACCAATCCTAGCGGATCTAAAAATTCCACCTCTACTATGATAGAAGATTTGGATTTAAATTTTAAAAATTCTTAATTTTTAAAATTTAAAATTTAAAATTTAAAATTAAAATTCATCATATAAAGTGTATAATAAATTTACTTAAGTAAAAATACAATTAAATTGAAAAAAAATAAATTACTATATTGATTAAACTCTAAACTTAATTTTGGATTTGATTAAACTAATTGAAAAATTATAAGGGTCAATTGAGACTAAATATACACTTTACTAAATTTTGATTTTGACCTGAGTATAATTAAAGTCAATTCATCAAATTATATTAGAATTAACTCAATTATAAAATTTGGATATACTTGAAAATTTGCATAAAGTTTTAAACTTTTTGAGTCATTAGGCTTTTATATTATTTGGAGGCAAGTTCCTTTAAAATGAGATTTAGAAAGGCTATAATGTATTATATCGTAGAATTTATTTTTATTTATAATTGGCCTAAGTTGAACCAAAAATCTTATTGCGATATGAAAAATATTCTATATAGAGTTAGGAGAGATTTTATTATAGTTGTTCCATTAAGTTCTCTATTAATTGAACAAAAAAGACTTGAAAAGAATTCCAAGCACAACTAAAAGAGACACATATCCCAGTCTAAGCAAAAAGACGTGAAAATATTTTCAAGTATATATATATATATAAGAGATGCACAAAATAAAAAGGGCACAACTAAAAAAATGAAATTAAAGGATAAAAGATAAAGAGGAAAAAATCTACCAAACTAGGCAGAGTATAGTCACCATGCATATCTAAAAATTTTTTATCAGTAGAAAGGAGTAGATGATTGCAAACAAAGCTTTCTGACTTCTTCACTCGACACGAAAGCCTTACGCCCAAAACTCCTCTTTAATTCCCTAGCGACGACATGTGGGCGATGAATCGACCTCTCATCAAGACAAGACCTTTTGTTACTGACCTTTATTAATTGATGGTAGAATCTATATCAAGAATTCACTAATGTTTGATGATCATAAATTCACCAACTCTTGGTAGTGGATACAAGTCTTATGGGCTTTTATCAAACACGTTAATCTAAGAATAGCATTAGATTTACTAGAGAAATCAATGTGCTGGATTGCCAATACAAATGATAATATGGACTTTTGTTGAATGGACAATAAAAAATTATTACTCATTATTCCGTTTTAAATTAAATGTCATTTTAGAAAAAAAAATTTATTTTATAATATATGATGTTTTACAATTATCTATGAATCTTAATTAATTTTTTCAATCTCACTATTTCTATTTTTCATAATAATTTTTTTGCAGAGTATACAATAATTTATGAAAATAATTAATTAAGAATAACAAATTTTTTATTTATATAATAATATTTATTAAATATAATCTTTAATATGTGTATAAAAATTTTAAATGACATTTACTATAAAATAAAGACCATAATATAAATAATAGTAGTGACAGGTGGGCATATTATGCACACCCTTGTGCTCGAAATTCGTGTTAGCGTAAAGTTGGTTGATGATGAAGAGATGAAAAACTTTGTTCTAAGATCTCAAGTTCTAATTAAAGATGTTATAATAATTAGAGCAAACAAAAGTAAGTATTTATGCGTTTAATATACTTGTTTTTTTAACTTTTATTATTTCTTATTAATTTATAATTATTATTAAAATTTGTTAGTTGTAGTTTTAATAATAATGTTTATATTAATTAAAATTAAGATTTAAATTTATAATTTTAAAAATTTTCTAATATTTTTAACTTAAAAATTTGCATAGCACATCAATATATATATATATATATATATATATATATA
>CATIWR010337309.1:0-50101 GCA_949677035.1 Omphalea diandra
TTATAGAGATAGAGCCGAGTTGTCTCTATTTGTAAAATATATTTATATATATATATATATATATATATATATATATATATATATATATATATATATATATAAGCTCGAATAAGTACAAAAAAAATATCTTTTTAGTCTAAAAATTTTTATTATATATATTAGCCTAATCCAAATAAATATCTTTAGACATCAACTATTAAAATTTAAATAAGAAAAATATTACTCACTCCATTCTAAAACAATTGTTTACTATTTCTTTTTTGGGATGTCATAAAATACATGTGCACTCTCATTAAATAAAAAATATTTGTAATCACTTTTTCTAATTTACCTTTATTAATTATTAAGTAGGGTAAAGTAATTTTTTTTTTGTTTCATTAATATAATTAAAGGTATAGATGAAAAAATACATAAATTGGCAAAACATTTAATGTATTTTCTTAAACAATATATAGATTAGAAAGTGAGAATCTTTTTGGAACATAGAGAATATGAGAATTAGACAAAAGAAAGATTCAATTGAACAGTCAATATTTGAAGTAGAAGATTAAGGTAATATCTATTTCTTCCATTTTAAATGACTATGGAAATGAGTTAAAAATTCAATTGAATTACTACTATTTGAAGTAGATGATTAAGATAACAGTTATTTTCTTTCACTTTAATGACTATGGAAGTGAGTTGAACCTTTGAATAAGATGAAAGCATATGTACAACACTTCCCACTTTTGATTTCTTGTAAATATAATTTTATTAATTAAGTAAACTTAATTTAAATGCAAATTCTAAAACTCTATTATTTGTATATTCTTTTGATATTTACAAATATTTTATATTATGAAAATTTTTTATATTTTTTATTTTTAAATAAATATTAAATATAATCAAAATATACGTGCAATACATATTCTAAAACATATAAGTATAAAATTTTTATTAAATTTAAGTCAATTTAAATCACAATTAAAAATAAAGATAGTTGAGAAAATGTTAAATTTTGAATAAATTTAAATAATATATACTTAATATTAGAATTTAGAAAATAAAATAATACACAATTTCAAGTGCAAAGCACGTGATAAAATAACTAGTATATATAAAATAACTAAAGGATAGGGGAAATTTGCTATTTTTTTACTTGACACATCAATCATTTGTTTAGGTGAAACTTAACATGTAGTGTGTAATGAAAATGTTTTAGTTATTTTGTTATTTTATGGATGACTTTTAAATATTTTGTTATTTATGCATGGCTTTTACATTTCTAGATAAAAACTAATTTATTATTCATTGAACTTCTAAAAAACTCACATATAAAAGTTAAAAATCTTGATTATTTAAATAATTAATAAATATTTTATATTTTCTTTTCTAAATATATTTAACATATATAAAAATTAATTTTAGAAAAATAGTCATTAGTCGATTTGATACAATATAAAATGCTATATATCTCTTAAATTCTTTAATACAAAATTATTTTATACGTAATTATGAACTTATTTGATTTATAGTAAGACTAAAAATATGAAATTATTAACATTATAATAATTTTTACTTATTGATATCAATTAATAAATAACTAATTTTATATAAAATAGTCAAAACATAAAGAAAGTTTGTTCTTTTTGCTCGACCCATCACTTTTAATGAATACTGATAATTTGATACATCAATTATTTAAAATTTTCATAACTTAATATGTGACATGTTATGAAAATATTTTATCATTTATGTGTAATTTTTAGGTTATAAGACAAAAACTAATTTATTTTTTGTTATACTTTTTAAAAATAAACTTTCATATATAAGAAATTGAAAATTTTGATTATTTAAATAATTAATAAATATTTCATATTTTTTTTACATAGATTTAATTTATTTTTTATAAATATAGATATTAGTTGATTTTAATGTAATATAAAACGTTGTATGTCTCTTAAATTTTTTAATAAAGAATTATTTCCTAAGTAATTTTTAATGTCTAAGATATTTTATAGTAAGGATAATTTTAATTAGATTGAGTAAAAAATATAATAAATTAAATTTCATTAATTGAGAAAAAAATAACTAAATACCAATTGAACTAAATATTTTTTATAGAAAGAAGATAAAGTTATATATATATATATATATATATATATATATATATATAATTTTCATCTTAAAATTTATTTGTGATGAGTTTTTATAATTTATCAAATTGACTATAAAAATTATTTACAACAAATATTTATAATTTGTCAAACTAATATTTTAATAAATAAGTGACTAACAACTATAAATTAATTATTATATTATGTTAATTAATTGAAAATTTATAAAATATGTAATTAAAAAGGAAAAACATATATAAAAGACTGAAAATACAGATAATGAAATAAAATATTTTTTAAAAAATAGAAATTAATTTTTTAATCTAAATTAAATGATAAAAATTCAAAAATAATTCATATTTTGTTAATTTAAAAATTATTTATTTAAATATTTTTATATATAAAATAAAAATAATGTACTTTTTTTTAATTATTATATAAAATTATTTTGACACTATAATACAAATTAGCACTACTTAGTTATGAGATAAATTGTAATGTGTCATACTCAGAAGGTATCCATTGTTTGTACGTAAAAACCATCTTTTCTTTTAACGTTGTAGACATGATCTTTACCTACCCGAGAGCATTCTTCAAAATTATGAAGTGGGATTAGGCATGCTTTCGCCCCTCTCTATGTGGCAACCGTATCATTTTGAAGGGAGGGAATCGAAGGTGGCTCTTTCCAATATTCTTCAGAAAGTTCCTAGTGACACTTAGTCTCAACTATCCTTGATGTGATGAATTTAAGGAGTTAAGGTCATCTGAAGTTGGAGAGATTATTTAGTGTATCCGATTCACATCACATGCATTCTATCTCACATTCAAGTAAGATTCACTTTCTATATTTAAAAGTTTTTGAGAGACATCAAATTTAAAAAATATTTTATATTTCTTCTGCGTTGGAATTGAATTCAAATTTATTTTTTTAACAGATTAGAGTTTGGATTTTTGATATGCTAATATGCATACTGACATTCTGACATCATATGAAGCACTATGATAAGCATTAACATGTTTTGATAACTTTTGAAGAAGATAAGAAAGAATATGAATGGCCCGAACTCAACTGCTGATCTTGTTAGTCGCTCACATGTGATGCTTTAATTTTAATGGGTATCATATTACCATTCGAACCCTTGACCACTCTCTACTGTATAGTACTTATCAATTATCTTAATTCCGATACAGTTATATAATTTTATAGGTGGTTTAGTTATCAAGTTTAATATTTTTTATTTTAAAATAAATTTTTAATAAGTAATTTTAAGAAAATAATATAAATTTTTTTTAAAATATAAAATTATATTTAATTTGAAAATTTTAAAAACTTAGCTTATATTATTATTATTATTATTATTATTATTATTATTATCATACTACTAATATAATTACATTTTTATTTAATTAATTTATATAATTGAATAATAAGTCTCTAAAAATATTTAAATATACAATAAGAGCTATTTTGTAAATTATTTTCTTTTAGATAATATTAGTCGAATCATGACTACATGTTCATCAATTAATATTTTTTTAACTAGAAAGAGAGTCAACAACAATAAGATCAAAATGAAAATTAGGAGTTCCCTCCCAACTAACACAATCAAACATAGAACAAGTAGCTTTAGCAACAAGATGAACTGCATAATCCATTTGACCTTCGAACATAAACAAGGCTAGATTGAGCTAAGCCTCTTCAAAAAACATCTGCAGTCCTCTACCAGTACTTCATGGTCATAATTTAGCTTGATTGAACCATTTACAACATTAACCAAAAGCAAAGAATCTGATTCCACACAAATGTTGATGTCTCCCTTATGTTTAATCCAATTAAGATATTCACGAAGACTAAAGGCTTTCATTAAAAGAGGATCAACAGAGCCTACCTTAGGCACCCCATGCATTGTAATAAGCTGCCCAGTGTGATTTTTGATGATGCAATCCAAGCCAATCTTGTTTGTACTAGTGGAAACAACAACATCCACATTCATTTTCAAACAACCCATCACAGGCCTTGTTCACACCACATCATTAATTGAAACATTACCAGTAGTACCTAGCTGGATATTAGTGGAATATTGAGCCTCTTTCCACTTGTTCCATATATAAAGAGCCATGCTAATGACCCCTGCAGCTGTCATGCTTTTACCCTTCTAAACCATTTCATTTCGGTTCTTCCACACTCCTCAGCGAATAATCAAAGCTAATTTAATCCCCTATTTAGTTAAAAGTCGGGAAATAATTTCAAGCCATTCAAGAAAGCTAATAGTATGCCTGTAAGCATCAAATTTTAGGCCTGATGATGCAAAGTCGATACGAACATATTGCAACCAGAACTATTTTAGGCTCTAGTGCGCCCATCCATCATCTATAAATACCTCCCCATTTGAAGAGGAGGAAAAGACTTAATTAACCCTAGTGTTACTCTACCAAAATTTCTCTATATTTTACATCTGGTAAAGAAACCTTTAAACCCTAGCTGTTTTCAATCATTCTCAAGGTAGAACAAAACCTAATCTCTATATTCTTTATGCATTCCTAAGCATTTTGAAAGATATTAAACACATAGTGAGCCTCTGAGGGCACAAAAACACATAAAGGCATCCAGGGACTCCCCCATTCCCCCCCTTTTTTATTCTCTTTCCTTTTTTTTTTTTCTTTACTTTAAAAACCCAAGAATTAGGGGTTGTACAACCTTGAATATGGGTTGTACAACCCTCATAATGGGTTGTACAACCCATCTCCTTAAGGACAGATTGCAAAATCCCTCTCCTTTTCATTCAGATTTTCCTATTTTGATACTTTTTTTTTTTTATGAGGTCTTACAGTTCCATTAGCAGAATAGGGTTAGGCCTAATGGCCTAAGACCCCTATTCATCTCAAAAATATAATTTTGAAAAAGTTTTCAGTGGTTTTTATAGTGCATTTTATGTCAATACTCTATGTTCTTTCACTTTGATTGATAAACACTTTGAGTATTCTATTTGGATCAAATTTGGCAGTGACTAAGTGAGGAACTTAAGGTTCTTTGGACTTTGGGAGTTTTGCCTAGGTTATGTTTATGTTTAAGAATGCCATAACTTGTTTTGGCCTTATGATTTCCTTCTTTAATTAAGATAACATTCGAACCTTTGTTATGGTTAGTAGTACCTATGGATGCCATGCTCTTTTAGAGCAATAAGAGAGAGGGTTCATCAACCTTGGGATCTCCCCCATGATGAGCTTGCCTTAGGCCATTAAAATTCCTCCAAAGTTTTTTGCATTTCATATTACCATTCTTTTTGTCATATGACTCATGTATTTATGTTCACTTGGTGTTATTATGTATATATGGTGTTGAAGTGTATGATTGTGGACTTAAAGACATATTTAGTTACCTTAACTTTAAAGACATAGTAAGGTGCTTGATGATTTCATTTGCTTATTTAATTATTTTAATTTATTTATTTTAGTTACAAACTTGTTTTATTCATTTAATTGTAGGTGTTCTTACTTAAGTTAGACCATGAATTAGGTCTTGACCATTATCCCATATGCTTAAGGATGATGGAGATTGTGAATAGATGTATGGATATGCACGATAATCACCAAACCATGATGCATGACCCCCCTCCCCCTCTTAAAATGATTATGCTTGAGTAGATGTGTGAAATGCATGATAACCCTATGTCATGATGCATGATCCCCATCCCCCCTAAGTTGTTATTTTGGTTTGTTTGGTTTAATCACGCTAGAGGCATGCATAGGGCCGTTAAAATTAAACTAATTAATAACTTGGTTAAGATGTTTAAAGTGAACTAAATATGTTTGAAGGTCGAATCTCAATATTTGAGCAATTTGGGGGTGCCTAACCTCTTCCCTAAGCCATACCTAATTTTTTAGACTTGATCTTTAATGAAGTAAAGAAGAAATGGGCATTCTAATTGACTTAATTTAGGTTCAAAATTTTCCTTTGTTGGATTCTTATTTTGACTAAAGTTAGGTGGTGACTCTATAATTCCTAGAGATGTTACCAACTTATCATCCCAACTTAGTTTCTTGATGCATACAATTTAGACTTAAGGCTTTAAACTTGCACAAGGCTTAAAGGATCCCCCATTAATCCAAACACATGCCACTTTTTGGGTCAGTATTATTGGACTAGGTTAGTCAAACCTAAGTCATAAGTCTCTTTTGATCTTGATAATGGAGATTGATTAGTTCTAATGTTTTATTTCAGTGTTGTTTTGCAATTGATAAGATATTGTCTCATTGGAAGTTGAATAAAAATCTAAATCTCTAACTTGAGTAAGACATCCAAATTCACGATCAATATCCCCTAATTCACGATCGTGACCTTGTAATAAGGATAGATGGTGTTAGGCCATAAGAATTCGCGGATGAATTTGCAATTACGATTCAACTGATGGAAGCTTAATTGACTTATAGAGAGATTCATGGTGGTGTTCACATATGCAGTCGCAATCACAAATTTCATAGCTAATAGAAGGAAACCAAGTCTATAACCAAATCATGCCAAGTGTCTAAGTCAATCGTTGGAATATCAAAAATCATAAAGGTGAAGCATTTATCACAATCGTGACTCAAAAATGTGTTCTCCTCACAGAACAGAAGAATTCACGATCTCTGTCACACCTAAGAAGGAATTAAATTGCAACCGTGACTTTTGGTTGGATGGTCAAACACAATGGCTATATTTTTTGAGTGACCAATGGGTAAAGGACACATGGACTAGCTGTTAGACACAAAATGAGGTTCTTTGCCAAGATTTCAAGCTTCCTAGCATAAATTAGAAAATCACGATTATGAAATGCCAGTCACGTCTGTGACTTTTGTCTGACAAACATTTAATGCAAAATTTGCTTAGCTTACCTTAGAGATTTAGGCATAGATTGTTAGTAACATCTCTTTGGTGGATGTTGGCTATAAATACTCCACCAAATATATGTGAAAAAAGAGAATTTTCATTAATTGTAACCAAACTCTTCCAAATTTGATTCATAACTTCTTATTCCTTATGAATTCTTGATTGTTTGGTGTTAGCATTATACAACTTTGTAATTAGGTTGAGAGTTAGCCTAAGCTTCCAAAACTCTTGTAAAGGTTGAAGTGTGAGCCTAGAAACACAAAGTGTAAGGGTTATGTGTGAGCCTAGAAACACAAAGTGTAAGGGTTGTGTGTGAGCCATAAAACACAAATTGTACAAGTTAGGTGTGAGCTTGGAAACACTATTATTAGTTGAGTGTACCTAATTGTGAAGAATTAGGGAGTAGACATAAGGTTCGTTAACACCCGAACCACTATAAACATCTTGTGTTTAATTTCCCTACACTTTTTTATTTATCTAATCTCCTTAGCCTTCCTCTAAAATTTTTAATCTCCCACCAATTCAACCCCCCTTTCTTGGTACACTAAGGCCAACCAATGGTATCAGAGCCTCTTCTCACTTTAAAGCTTAATTGTGTGAGAAAAGATCATGGCACAAGAAGGAATCCATACCCATCTTAAATGATATTTAATGGAGCAAACTAAACTCATTGGAAGTATAGGATGAAAATTTACTTGGATAGTGATGTGGTAGATCTCTGGGACATTGTACCTAAAGAGTGGAAGCCACCTACTTAAGTGGTGGATGAAAGTGAAGAATTGATCCCTAGAGAAGAGTGGGTTGAAGCTCATAGGAGATCCACAAGACAGCTATGACAATCCTTTTGAGTTCTCTCTTAAGAGAAGAAATTAGAAGGGTCCAACATTGTCTTACAGCTCATGGGATTTAGAAGGCCTTGAAAAACTACCATGAAGGCACCACCTTGGTGAAATCCAATAAGCTTGAAATGTATGTGACGAAATAAGAGCTGTTTATGATGAAGGAGAATGAAAGCATCACAGATATGATGAATAGGCTCCTTGTAATTGTCACAACATGAAGAAGTTTGGAATAATTCTCACCAATCATGAGGTAAATTCAAAAATCCTTAAATTTTTACCTCTTGAAAAGTTTGGTGCCAGGGTTTGTAGTATCTAAGAGTCAAATTCAGAGGTAGGAAAGGTGCCAATCGATGTTCTAATAGACAAGCTTCTAACTCGTAAACTAGCATTAAAGAATGATGAAAAAATGAAGAAGATGAGAGGACAAGGAGACAAAATAAAAAAATAAGAAAAAAGAACCTTGGCTCTCAAATGTTCATCCAAGGGGAAAGAATTTGAAGTGGCCTCAAGTGAAGAAGAAAGTGACAAAGAGGAGAAGGAGATGGCCATGCTTTCAAGAAGAACAAAGGAGTTGATTAGGAGAAGAAAAGAAAGAAGAAGCTTAAGAAAGCAACTTCAAACCCTAAGGAAAAATTGGGTGATGTTACATGCCATAAATGTGGCAAACAAGGCCACATCAAGTATGACTACCCTAAATTGAAGAAGAAGAAGAAGAAAAAAGGGGACAAAGAGAAGAGGAAAAGCTTCAAAGCCGCTTGGGATGACAACTCAAGTGAAGAAGATAAAGAGGATGAAGTTGCTAACTTGTGCTTCATGACACAAGATGATTCATCAAATGAGGTAAGTTCTTCTCCTCATTCTTATGATGAATATGATGAGTTAGATGATGTAGATGATGAACTTTTAGAAGCTTTCACTTTGAAATGCAACAAATATAAGTCACAAATGAAATCTTACAAAATGAAATGCTCCAAATTAGAGGATGAGTTTAAATCCTTGAATAGTCTTGTAAGTGAATTGATGACTTTAAATGAAGAACTAAAAAAATTTATTGAGAATCGTTCAAAATCTTCTTCATCCCTAGCCTTATTGAGAAAGGAAAATGACTCCTTAAAAAGTTAAGTCATTGAGCTTAGAAATTATATTTCTAAGTTCCACAAAAGAAAGAAAGCTTTGGATATACTTATTGCATCACAAAGACCTCTTTTAGTTAGGCATGGTTTAGGCTTCAATGGAGCCTCTTCATCTATATCTTTACTCACAACATTCATTAGAGCCTCAACACCTCAATCATCTAGCATTGAGGTAGTTATAAGGAAAAGTGCTTAAAGCACTAAACCACCATTGCCTAAGGGTAAAGGAAAGGTGCAATAAGGCTCAAAGCCTATCCCTAAGAAGGCTAATCATGCATACATTTACAATCAAAAGCATGCTCAGCTAAACACACACATAAAATTTACTTATACTCTTATTCATTCATACTCATGGTCACATTCACATCATCTTAATATGAGAAAATCCCCCACTCATACCAAGGCCATGTATAGGAGGAAGGCTCTTTAGTCTTAACTTCAATGCAACTGTTGCATGAGGTTTGGTCACATCAACATTCATTATTTCATTAGGAAGGCTCACCCCAAGTTAGAGGATTCTTCTAAATCTAACCC
This sequence comes from Omphalea diandra, assembly GCA_949677035.1. Classification (NCBI taxonomy): domain Eukaryota; kingdom Viridiplantae; phylum Streptophyta; class Magnoliopsida; order Malpighiales; family Euphorbiaceae; genus Omphalea; species Omphalea diandra. The sequence goes on from CATIWR010337309.1 coordinate 9,476, forward strand.
CATAGGACCCAAGTATGCTTAGGTACCAAAATAAAAATGATTTATTTGTGTTGTGTAGGATTGTTTGGCAGCCATTAATGAAGCAAATTATTGACATGTGGATAGTGGATGCTCAAAATATATGACGGGCAATAAGAAGCTATTCATGGCCCTAAAAGAAAAAGAGGGTGGCAATGTCACATTTGGAAACAATGCCAAGGGTAAGGTAATTGGCATTGGCGTCATTGGTAAGAATGGTTATTCTCTTCTTAATGAAGTTTTACTTATGGATAGCTTACAACATAATTTGCTTAGTGTAAGTCAATTATGTGATAAAGGTAATAAAGTCACCTTTGACCCAAGAGAATGCCTAGTTACCGCTTTGGTGGATAAAAAGGTAGTTTTTTCAAGTGTGAAAGGAAGAGCAATACCTACCTAATTGACTTAGACAATTTGGGTAATCAATCCTTTAAGTGTCTTGTGTCTCTTAGCAATGAAGCTTGGTTTTGGCATGGAAGACTTGGAGCTATTACGAAGCTTATGAAAGGGAAAACTATTGGTAGGTCTTCCTAAGTTAAAGTTCTTTAAAGACGAGGCATGTGGTCTATGCCAAATGGAAAAGCAACATCAATCTTCCTTCAAAGTAAAGAATACTTTAAGTACGTCTAGACCTCTTTAACTCATTCTTATGGACTTGGTAGGACCTATTAAAAGTGCTAGTTTAGGTGAAAAATATTATGCACTTGCCCTAGTTGATGATTACTATAGGTTTACCTAGGTTTCATTTTTAGCTCATAAGCATGACATTTTATATGCTTTTAAAAGTTTTGCAAAAGGAGTTTAAAATGAAAAGGGTTACTTAATTTCTTATATAAGAATTGACCATGGAAAAGAAATTCAAAATGAATCTTTTGAATCTTTTTGCTTAGAGAATATGATTTTTCATAACTTTCAACTCCTATAACACCACAATAAAATGGTGTTGTAGAGAGGAAAAACAAAACACTAGTAGAGATGGCTAGAACTATGCTCAATCAGTATTCATTGCCTAATTAATTTTGGGTCGAAGCTATCAATACTTTGTGTTATATTGCAAATCGAGTTTTCAAAAGACTCATTCTTAATAAAACTTCTTATAAGCTATGGAATGGTAGAAAGCCTAAGTTATCATACCTAAGAGTATTTGGATGTAAGTACTATATCTTGAATACCAAGGATAACCTTGGAAATTTTGATTCAAAAATAAATGAAGGCATTTTCTTAAGATATTCCACCACTAGCAAAGCCTATAGTGTTTTTAATAAGAGTTCAATAGTGTTGAAGAGTCCATGAATATTGTGTTTGATGAATCTAGTAAGCTTAATCTTGGGAAAGGTTCTTTTGTCGATAATATTGTAGGTGATTTTGAGAAATTGGAATTGGAGCCTACTACAAGAGGGTTGGATAAATATCATGATGAAAGCAAATCATCAAGAGAAGATAAGGAACCTCAATATCAACAAGTGGAAACACCAAACTAAGATCTTCCCAAGGATTGGAGATTCTCCAAGCATTATCCTAAGGACCTAATCATTGGTTATGCATCTAAGGGTGTAAGTACTAGATCTCAACTCAATACTTTAGATAATAATCTTACTTTTGTGTCTCAATTTGAGCCAAAATCTATTAATGAGGCTATTAACGACGAGAATTGGGTGATTGCTATGCAAAAGGAACTCAACTAATTTAAGAGAAACAATGTGTGGGAACTTATTATTAAGATCAAGGAATACCCTATTGTAGGTTGCAAATGGGTGTTTAGGAATAAATTAGATGAGCAAGGATTCATCGCTAGAAACAAGACTAGATTGGTTGCTAAGGGTTACAACCAAAAGGAAGGCATTGACTATGATGAAACTTATGCCCCTGTTGTAAGATTAGATGCCATTAGGATTCTTTTAGCATATGCATGTCACATGAATTTCAAAGTTTTTCAAATGGATGTTAAGAGTGCATTTTTAAATGGTGTCATTAAGGAGGAAGTTTATATTGAACAACCTCCTGGTTTTGAATCTCTTATCTTTCCCAATTTTGTTTTTAAATTAAATAGAGTCTTGTATGGTTTGAAACAAGCTCCAAGGGCTTGGTATGAAAGGCTTAGTTCTTTTCTTTTGCAAAATGATGTTGAAAAGAGGAAGGTTAACACAACTTTATTTGTTAAAAGGCATAATCATGATACACTAATAGTGCAAATATATGTTAATGATATCATTTTTTGTACTATTAATGAATCCATTTGTAAGGATTTTGCTAAGTGCATGACTAAGAAATTTGAGATGAGCATGATGAGAGAGCTCAAATCCTTCCTTGGCCTACAAATCAAGTAAATCAAAGAAGGGATTTTCATCCTTTGTGTGAGCCATAAAACACCAATTAGACAAGTTAGGTGTGAGCTTGGAAACACCATTATTAGTTGATTGAAATACCCAATTGTGAAGAATTAGGGAGTGGACGTAGGGTTCATTAACACTCGAATCATTATAAACATCTTATGTTCAATTTCTCCACTCCTTTTTATTTATTCTCTCTACCCTTCCTCCAAAATTTTTAATCTCCCATCAATTCAACCTCCCTTCTTAGTGCACTAAGGCCAATAATTACCAATGTAAAGACCTTTCCCTTTTGATCTCGTGTTGGTCGATAAAAGGATGGAGTTGTAAGTAAGATTCTACTTATTTGAGTGAAAGCCTGAGGCGCACTCACAGTGATGACTTCACTAAGGACTTACAAAATTGACTTCATATTCAATCTCTAGTTCACTTTTAACACTTTAAATTTATTGTTAACAAGTCCAAGTCCATTTACATTCATGGAGCCTCCACACTGTACCACGTGCACTAGGTCTGCCTTCAGACCAACCGTTGGCTCTCCAAGCTTAATACCTAAGCTCCATTTGGGTTTAAGAGATTGCAAGGAGGGTCCATCACTCATGAGCCTAACACCTTTAAGCATATCAAATAGGGGATCATGACAATCATCCTTTAAGCCCATGAAAGCAGTTAACTATAACAACTCACTCAACTATTAGGCGTATGTAAGAGCTAATATTACCTTATAATAGGGCAACCCTTTTGTTTGCATTTCCTCAATGGAGAGTTAGAGTTCTCAAAGAACAAGGTTAGATACCTTTAATGTAAAGTACAATTGTAACCTCATTCCCCATGATGTAATTATCCCTGTATGTAAATCTTGTATCTCATTCCCCACTTTGTTAAGGACTTCTATATAAACTTTTTCTTTATTAAGGGGATTTTTTTGCATTTCATGTATATGCTTCTCTAATTAATATAAGGAGGTTCCTTTTTTCTTTAGCTTCTATATGTGTGTGTTCTTTAAGACTTAACTCTTTTCAGTCTGAGGCGACCATATATGTTTTCTACCCATCATTGGTAGAAGAACAAGACCTCTCATAGGAAAAAACCACAGAGCTTTACATGTGGGAGGAATAAGGTTAGAAGGATCTTTTACCAATTGTGCATGCACATCATGCATCTTTTGTTTATTAATGCATCATACTAATAACCAATGTCTTATAGCCATCATAGATCCATTTGAGCCCTTGTAGAAGAGAAGGGGTAACCGACTTGCTAGAAAAAGTAAGACACTAAGTTCGAACTAAAGAATTGATCCAACCATAGAACCAACCATACCATTGGAGATTTTGGATAAGATGATGATTGACTTTAACTGGTAGATGGAAGAAAGGATTCTCAAGGAAATAAAAAAGCGTGCTAATGAGATTTTGAAGAAAAAGGGCACCTCTGTGAGTAAAAATGATAAAGGGAAAGCACTTATGAAGGTATCTCAGCCTGTGGTGATTGATGATGATTTATTTAGGATGAAAGAGTATTAAGAGAACAAGTATGCCAAAGAGGTAGGGAGCACTACTGTTGTCTTAGATAAACTCATAAAGAGTGAGAAAGAGAGCACTCATTTCAATGACTTTGTCAAACAATTAAAGAAGATCCAAAAAGCCTCGAGTGCCTATAGCTTCGAGAGGGGAATAGATATGAAAAAGTTGTTGGCTTACAAACTTGAGAAGCTACCAACTAATTTTCACATGTTGGAGCTCTCTAAGTTTATGAGGATTCAAAATTCTAAAAACCATGTCCATTTATATGTGTTAGTCATGAAGGTGTCTGAGGTTCCATCGGACGGTATGTGAGAGCTTTTTGAATTATCATTAGAGGGAGCTACTAAGACATGGTACTAAATCAACTAAAGACAATTAGCAAAATCTAGAAAGAACTGATGAAAGCATTCGAAAAACACTATGTATGTAATTCAGACTTAGAGGTCATATTACAGAATTTAGAATGCTTAAATCAAAAGACTAGTGAGAGCTTCAATAACTACATTAAAAGGTGGAAGAAGACAGCTTCAGAGGCAACCATAAGGCACATTGAGAAAGAATAAGTCTAAATGATTATTAAAGTAGTGTTACCCAGTAGTGGTACCAAGATTAAGATGATGTTGGTAAGGAATTTTGAGGACCTTCGAGAGGATGGATTACAGGCCGAAGAGTTAGAATATGAGTCAAGGAGGCAATATAAGGAGGAAGAAATGCTCTGTTATAGCCTTAAGCTAAAAAGGGCAAGACGACCGATGTAAATGTGGTTAGGACTGCAAGACAGTTTATAGATTTGGGCATGCCCCTTCCAAGGCATTTGAGAGGTTATAGAACAAGGGAGTATTGAAAGCCTTAGTACTAAGGACAATTTTTAACTAGTTGTCTAAAGGATCTGATGCTAATGCTTATTACACCTTCTATCAAAGAGTGAGGCACAATACCAATGACTATTATAGGTTAAGCATGAGAATCAAAACTTTATTAACAATAAGATGATTATGCCACCAAACTCAGGGAGATCAAGTATAAAAGGAAATTGTCTCCCAAATTATTATAATGTTCTTCCTCCTAGTGAATGGACATTTATGATAGATTATAAGGTGCCTGAAGAAGTTGTTATTGCTACCATTAAAGAAGTACCAAAGGATCTTATTGTCATGGTTTACATTATCAACCCATAGGAAAGTTTAGATATGGAAATAAAGGAAGCAACAGTGAAAAGGATGATCAAGCTATAGGAAGAAAATGATAAAGAAAATAGGGGCAAACAAGTGAACCATGTAACGCAAAGCGAGAAATATTACCCAGATAGGGAGGCTCCTAAGGAACCGAGGAATGAGAATAAGTCAAATGAAATCAATGTGAAAGAAAAAAAGGATGACAATCCTATTACAAAATAGCTAAAAAAGATGCCCACTCAAATCAGTGTGTGGGAATTGCTCACTATTTCTTAAAAGCATAAGAGAGCTATTATTAAAGCCTTATCTAGCCTAATCATTTTTAGTGAAGCCACTTTGAAAGACATAGTTGCTCTAGTCACTTATAAAGGAAAAATCATCTTTTTAAATGAAGACTTACTATCAGAAGGAAGGCATCATAATCTAGCTTTATTTATTAGGGTCGAGGTGAAAGGAAGCACACTCTGCATGTGATGGTTGATAATGGGTCCAGGATTAACAATTGCCCTTTGAAGTTGTTACACAAGTTTGGATTGTCTAAGGAGGATTTGAAAGCTTCTGACAGTATCGTTCATACCTATTATGATAGGAGGAAGCCAGCTTTGAATGTGTTAAAACCCAGGTGAAAATAGGCATCATAGAGGTAATGGTGGAATTTATGTTCTTAGATATTCATATCTCTTTCTCATTGTTGTTGAGGAGACCATGGTATCATCCATTGGGTAGTGTACCTTACACTATTCATCAAAAAGTTAAGATTCTTATAGAGGTGAGATTATGACCATTTGTACAGATGTTAGGGAGGCTGTGTCAGCATTGAGCATGGCTATTCCATATTTTAGAGGTTTTCAGGTTGTTGGAGTCAATCACAAGTGGGTCGATTTGAAGGTGATGAGTATTATGAAAAACATGAACTTTTTGTCAGGTTAGGGTTAAGAAAGAATTATGTTGGTATATCAAAAATTACCACTCAGACCATAAGTAAAGGACTAGGCTATCATGGCCAAGGTCAAAGGTGGAAGCAAGGGATCTTCATGGACTGCTATCTAATTTCTTTATGAAGGAAGGGAAAGTCGCTGGAAAGGCCGAGCAAAAGGCTATTGAGGATGAAAAGACATTAAGAGATGGCATAAATGAACTTGAGAGAGCCTTATTCTAGATGGATGTTGGTGAATTGAGCTATCAAAATTATCAAGATTCATTAAAAGAGGAGGATAAGAAGGGGAAGAGGAAGAAGAAAGGTAAACAAGTTATAAAAATAAAAGATAACCAAGAGTTTGGTTAATCTACAGTTTTATATGACCCTCAAACTATGTGGGTTTGGAATGATAAGAAGAAGCTCTCATAAGAAAAGGAAGAGTGATACTCAGAACAACATTTCTGGACTATAAGTGTTGTATTCATGGAAATGAAGTTCAGGATCGATAATCAAGGTGCTCCTCTTACGGATCAAGAATGGGGTATACCGGTTTATGTAAGTTCACTAAAGGTACATACACTTGATTCACTCTAGTAGATATCAAGGACATGATCATGAATTCTATTGAGGATATGGTTGATGATAAGGAGACATAAGATCAAGTTGAGTTAGAAAAGGTGGCCCTTTAGGAGAGCTTTATAAAGATCAAGTTAAGGGATGGCCATATGAAGCAAGTCTTTGAAGAGGTGGTGAAAGAAATGGCTAGTACAAAAGAAAAAAAATAGTATGATTATAAATAGGGTAATGATCTTAATGTTGCGATTGGTAAGAGCGAAATGATGAAAGAGAGAAGGGTTTAGTGGAAGAAGCTCCAACCAACTTGACTGAAGAAGCTGTTTTTCCTGATACTATTGATGTTCTTATTTCTAGTCTTTTTGAAGATGATGATGCATTTCTTTCTAAGTTTAAGGAAACAAATGATGAATTTGCTTACTCATGTGATATGTTTCCAAATGATAGTATGCATAGCATGCATCATTACATGACCATATTTAACATTAATTCTATGCATACCATTGTATTCAATCTTAGCATATAAGAAAATTCAAAAATCTTGCTTAGTACTAATGATGTCACACTAGAGGAGCAAAAGAAATTTGAACAGCTACTCAAGAAGTACTAGAGGGTTTTTGCTTGGACATATAGGGATATGTCAGGGGTTGATAGGTGAATTATAGAACATTAGATCTCGACCTATCCACATATAACACCAGTAAAATAAAAGCTCTAAAGGATGAGGCCAGAATGGCTTCAACTAGTTAAAGTAGAAGTGGCAAAGCAACTGAATGTTAAAGTTCTAAAAATAGTGGACTACCCGAAATGGCTAGCCAACATTATGCCAATAATAAAGAAAGGTGAGAGAGTAAAGATGTGTGTGGATTATAGGGATTTGAATAAGGCTTGCCTGAAAGATGGCTTCTTGTTGCCCCATATCGATGTGTTGGTAGATAATGCGATAACGTACATTATGTACTCATTTATGGATTGGTTTTTTTGTTACAATAAGATCCTCATAACTATTACAGATAAGGTGAAAACAAGACATATTGCTGCAAAGTGATACTATTTAGCTCAAAGAATACAGGGCACATACCAACAAATGGCAATGGCTTTGTTCCATAACCTAATCCATAAAAAGGTGAAGGTATATATGGATGACATGGTGGTGAAGTCTAAAATAAAGAGGGGCATTTTGAGGCCCTGAAGAAGTTTCTAAAGAGGGTCGATGAGTATAACTTAAGGTTGGGTCGATGAGTACAACTTGAGGTTGAATCCCAAAAAGTGTGTGTTCAGGGTGACCACTGACTAGCTTTTGGGATATGTGATAAGTAAGAAAGGCATCAAAGTGGATCCAAACCGGGTGAAGGCTATTCAAGACATGTCTACACCTAAGACAAAAAAGGAAGCTTGAGGTTTCTTAGGTCATTTGTAATATATTAGCTAGTTCATAGTAAGACTTACCCCCAAAAGCAAACCGATATTTAAGTTATTGAGAAAGGACTAACAAATTAAGTGAAATGGATAGTGTTAGAAAGCTTTTGAAATGATAAAGGAGTGTTTGACCAACTCGCCAATACTAAAGCCCCCAAAACCTGAAAGGCCATTAATCATGTGTCTGGCAGTAAAGGAAAATATTATAGGGTACGATGTTAGCTCAAAAAGATGAGACAGGTAATGAACATGTCGTGTACTACCTCAGTAATAAGCTTTTGTCTTATAAGGAAATGTATAATTAGATGGAGAAGAATTGTCTAGCTTTAGTATGGCCCACAAAGAGGTTAAGACACTACTTCTAATAATACTCTATGGAGGTGGTCTTGAAGCTGGACACAGTCAAATACCTGCATGAGGCCCTACTCTGGCTAAGAGATTAGCTAAATGGTTGGTACTATTGACTGAGTTCAATATAAAGTATGTGACTAGGAAGGTGATCAAAGGGCATACTATTATATATTTGGCACAACAACCTTTTTAAGAGGGAGAAGTGGAACTTCCTCAGTTTTTTGAAGAAGGAGTAGGTGTGATCAAGTCGTTGGGTTAGAGAATGTACTTTGATGGGGGGCAGTAAACAAGAAAGGAGCAGGTGTAGGAGTAGTTCTGATTTCACGAGAAGGAGAACTCTTTCCTATGGCTAAGAAGCTTGACTTTAGGGTGACCAATAACTTGGCTGAGTATGAAGCGTATGCGTTTAAACTAGAAATTTTGATGCAAATAAGCGTTAAGACCACTGAAGTGCTTGAGGATTCATTATTAGTTATCTCTTAGGTGACAAATGAGTGGGAACTAAAGAAAGAGCAGTTGAGTCCGTACCTAGAGCATTTGAAGAGGATGACATAGAATTTTGAAAAAAAATCATATTCCATCGCTTACCATAAGAAGAGAATGCAATGTTTGATACTCTAATAGTTTTACCTTCTATTTGGGATGGACTAAGGATGATGTTATTTAATCCTCTTGTCATACTTAGATCCACAACACTGTGTCAATTTCACAAAAAGGTGGTATAAGTGTTGGCATAGAATTGCCTTTGGTACTATGACGTGTAAAGTATCTAGAAAGTGATGAATATCTCGAGGGGGCTCAAAGGAGAGATAAAGAGATAATTCAAAGATTGGTGTCGCAATTTGTGGCCTAAGATGGTGTGATGTATAATAAGATGCCTAAGGGGATTCACTTGAAATACTTAGCAGAGGAAGAGGCGAGTAGAGTCATAGATGAAGTATATACAGGCATTTGTAGTCCTCATATGAATGTGAAGGCATTAATGAGGAAAATCCTAAGGCTAGGATACTACTAGACCATAATGGAGTGAGACTGCATTCAAAAGGTTCAATGTTGTCATAAATGCCAAGTTCATTATAGTATCAATTGTTTACCACTAACTGAATTGCAAATCTAACTTCACCTTGACCATTGGTAGCTTGAGGTATTGACGTGATTGAAGAGATTAGACCAACTACTACGAGGGGGCATGAGTACATTGTAGTGGTAGTAGACTACTTTTTAAAGTGGGTAGTAGCCAAAGCCATCGAAAAATTAGGGGCAAAGCAAATGGCTCAATTGAACGAAAATAAGGACATAGACTGAAATGATGTCATATTCTTTAGTGTATGAGATAGAGGTGGTATTGTCGATTAAGCTAGAGGGAAAGTCCTTACGGGTATTGGTTAAGTTCAATGTCCCTGAATGCCAATGGGTGAGAAACATATTCAAACAATTGGCTTTACTAAATAAGAAAAGGCTTAAGGCTCTTGTTGGTCCTTGTGCACCCAGAAAGGGGTTGAATTGGTGAGAAATTTAAATTTTGGAGGGAAGTTTAGTTATGCAAGTACTGGAAGAAGTAGAATAATAATAAAACACACAACAATTTATTGTGATTCGGGTATTAATTAACCCTACATCCACTCCTCAGTTTTTCTAATTAGGTGTTCCACTAATGCCATATGGTGTTTTGAAAGCTCACACCTAACTTTTCAACTTGTGTTTTGTAAAGGCTCACACACAACCTTACAAGTGTTTCACAAGGCTAACACTTAAACTTATACATGAGTTTTTTATTGGCTTACTCTTAAACCTAATCCTAAAGGTTGTTTAAAGCTTACACCAAACTTTTTAGAACTTTGACAATAAAGAATAATTAGGAAAGAGAAAGTTGAGAAATAAATTTGCAAGAGTTTTGCCTTAGTAAATGATATTCTCTTTTATTTATGTCCATTTGGTGGAGTATTTATAGGTTTCTCCCACCAAAGAGATGTTAGAGATAAAAACTAGTTTCAAATCTTTAAAGTACGGGTAATCTACATTTAATGCTTATTAGTAGTGTTTATGATCGAGATCATCGATTCACGATCATGATCTTGATATTTGCCTGAATTTATTTATTTTCGCGGTGGTGAAATTTATCTGTATCTAACAGCTAGCCCACATGGTAGAAAACCATTGGTTCTTCAATTAAAAATAGCCATTGAGTCTGTAGAAGATGTTTTAGCAAAATCACAGTGTCTACCATTTTTTTTGTTACCGTAAATTTTGATATTCAAATGGGTCTTGGAACATGTGGCCTCATTTTTTTGAAAGCTTGAATCCCTTCAACTATTATCAAAGATTGCAATAGCTACATGCACTGCGATTCCTACCGTAAATTAGCCTGCCAATTTTGGTTCAACTGTTTTCTATGATAGCGGTCGCAACCTCCACATCACACCCGCGAATTGGAAGACAATTTCCATTTTTTTGAAACCTTTACTTACATTCAACTTTCAATACATTCCTTTCTTAGTTTTTGCAAGATTAACACTTGAAATTGATTTTACAACCTTTCAATTTATCGTGTCAAGATCAAAAGAGAGTTTATGACTTAGGTTTGACAAACCTAGTCCAATAACTCTGTATAACATCAAGCTATATCAAGCTGGACTGGCTTAAAAATTCAACAAAAAGGTTAGGCCACATATAATAAAGGTTGGCGATTTGGTGCTAAAGGTAGCTCAACTACAAACTCAGGATCTTCTAGGAAAGTTCAAACTAAACTAGGATGACCACTATGTGGTTAAACAAATCTATTTAGATGGTGTAATGAAATTATTAGATATGGAAGGGAACAAGTTTGTCGAACTAGTAAATCTAGACAGGCTAAAAATGTACTTTGTGTTGGGTATGAGAAAAGAAAAAAAATAGTCCGTTTAGTCAAAAAGCCAAAAGGGTAGCTTAAAACAAAAATTAAGGCATTAATTTTAAAGTAAAAAAAAAAGATAAAATAGCTCGTTAAGTCAAAAATCCGAAATGGGGACTTAGGCAAAAGTTAGAGCAAAAAAAAAAAAAAAAAAGAAGAGAAAAAAATGGTAATGAAATGAATGCAAGTTAAAAGTCAAAAGAGTACGACTAGCCACTAGGGGAACAACTGAGTAGTTGAGCTATAAGGAAAAGAACATTAATGGAAGACATGGGAAGGGCTAAGCAAAGGTATTGAGTTAGATGTTCTAATGTGCCATTGTTAAAAGTAGTAGTCATGCATTTAGTTAATGTGTAATATGTAAAATGTAAATGGTCCATGTTAAGGACAACATCAAATGAAAATATGTTCACATACTTAAAGTAAATTCTATTAAACTTGACCTTGAACTAGAATCATATGTATAAAAGAGATGTTTTTCCATGAAAGACCATTGTTTGTTATTCTCTAATAGGATAGGGAAGATGTCAGCAACTTTAAAGGTCACACAACCATGCCATGTAGTCTGCATCTTCTTCGGGCTATAGATATTTACCCGTATAAAAGTCATAAATCTGGCGACTGGTCCAAGTAGCCTCAACCCTGTCTAAGAAGCACAAAGACAAAGAACCCTTGATAAAAGAAAGGAGGAACTGTACCTAGAACTGAGGAGCACTGGACTAATGACGCACGTGAACAGGATCATAGAAAATGCCCGAGGTTAGAGCAAGAAGGATAATGCAGTCTCTATAAGTCCTCAGGGTAACACGTGATAAATTCCACCTTAGGTAGCTTCAACTGATATTGGTGATAGTGATGCGAGACATCAATTCAACCCACTTAGCTCTAGTAAAAGTCGATCTCGATAAACAGTGGTTTGACTGGTGTTGTGGTTGGTAAAGTCGCATGTCTATAAAGGGGGCAACCAATAGTCTCAATCTCTCTTACAACCATATCTAAGAAAAAAAAAATAGAAGAGCTCATTAGGTTGAAAATCCAAATGGTTAGCCTAAGCAATAATGAGCGGGTTTCTAGATTAAAAACCAACAAGGGTAGTCCAAGCAAAAGTTAAGGCAATAAAGTAAAAATAAGAAGCAAGGAAAAAAGAAGGAAAGAGGAATGGAATGACAAAAAGAGATTACAAGACAAAACTATACCCGAAGTAGCAACAAGCTCCCCGTAATTAAATCGCTGACACCGAGAGCTACTCTATCTAGACCCACAATGGTTTTTGCCTAAGATCGTAGATACGGGGGGTCCTTCCTAACTTTACTCCCTCTAAAAGCAATAAAATCTATAGATCGATCTCCCTATCCTTTCTCCATAGCAAATGCTCGCCCATCAGAATCGTTGCCATGATACGAGTTTGTGTTGCCCGAGCTTGTCCTTTAAAAGGGTAGAAAGTGAGACAAAAAGTGGTTATAAGGATCTTTTCCTCACCTAAAGTGTACCTAGGCACATCCTCATATCGCATATCAAATAGCTCCATCATCTTTCAAACATATGGGTAATCCAATTATGGTAAAGTAATATGATCTACAATCGTAACGCAATAGTTGAGAATGGCCACAAATTCTTCCAATAATAGGCAGATCTTTGTATCCCCAAAGTGAATGGTATGGCTAGTGGAATCCCATAGATCGCATGTTGCCTAAAGGAAACCCCTATCTAGATGGACAAAAGAAAGATAACGAAAGGGTTGCAAGACTACTCAAAGGTAGATTAGGTTAGATCTGGGATCGAATGGACCTTAGGAATGCTCATGTCATGTTTTAGAGATTGAAAATGAGGGTTTTAGGGAAAAGAGTTGCACATGGGTATTTATAAAAGAGGATAAAGTTGCTTAATGCAAAACAGTTGTAACAGAGTAGCATGGTTGTATAGACCACGTAAGATGTTCGTATAGCCAACAAGGGCCTGTATAGACCTCAATTTTTGAGAAAATTTTTTCAATACTTCTTTGCTTTTTTAGGTCTAAGAATTGTTTGTCCATGCTCCGAGATGCATAGATGTCACAGGAAAAGGAAAAAAATGGTTCAACATGGATTTAGAATGTATAGTTAGAGACTATAATCAAATTTTGCACTATAAAACTAGGTATTTCAAAGTATGACAAAAAAAGAAGCAAAATGTCACTATCATCATAACTAACAACCAAAATAAGGGCTTTCAAATCACTCAAATATCAACTACAATTGTGCAAGAAAAAATATATCAACAAAATCCCCAAAATGTACTGCACTAAAAAAATCCTAAAAAGAGGAAAGGGTCTCAAAGGCTTAACTATCCCTACTTCTAGAGAGGGTTTCCCTAGTATCTTCCACCTCGCCATCTATGGCTTCATATCCACCCTCCTCGGTCGCTCAAGTTAACATCTCTATCTCAGCCTCAGCCTTTGCCAGGAGTTGGTCCCTATCTCAGAGATCACAAGTCAAATGTTGGATCGTCTCCTATAAGACACATGAGGGTTAAGATAGTTAGGATGAAAATCACAAATGAAAGCATAAGCCTTAAACATGCAACATACATATATTTTTTTTCATTTATCAAATGCCTTTTACTAATTAACCTACATAGGTCGCATATGTTGCATCAAGGCCCTCTTTAAGGAAGCGATTAGATCGACCATGGCCTCAACTTAGATCTTAAGAATTTGTAAGAGAAAGAACAATACTATCATAACTATAAGTGCATTGAAATGCTAGGAATGAAAGTGAGGGATACTCATGTGGGTGGTTTCGATTGACTCAAAGGTGTAGGCAAACTTGGTGAGCTATAATGACATCTTTACTCCTATTAAGGATGTCATACAGGACTCTATAAGACTGTCTGGCACGGAGCCTAACTCGCATATAACCACAAGCTCCAGTCCCTTAAAAGTGGATTTGCAGGTCGATTTACAGGCCCAAGTAGTAGATGTAGAGGGCGTGAGTGCAGAGATGGTAGGCCTTCGTGCCACCTACGTAATGGTCCCTCAAGCCCAGTGCTAAAGGACTTTCCCCTCATTGGCCTTATGCTAAGGGAATGCCCTTTTGGCTGCCTTTGTAGCTAGAAGGATCCAACCAAACCCCTCATCATCCAAGTCCTACAAGGAACCTAGTTCGAGACTAGTTGGTCCCCCAACATGAAGCGTATCACAGCCTCAAGCTCACCCTCTTTCAGATTTGCCATCTAAAAAATGCTCGTGAGTGGACACTAAGGAATAGGTTGTACACCTAGGCCTTCGCGCTAGCGAAGAATCTGATCACCCAAGTATAACTTGCAAAGGGCGAGACCCACCATACCATCACTGGTAAAAGATAGCCTTCACCTCAACCACCTTCAATGTCGTGCCTCTATAGGGCCCCTCTAGTCTTAAATCACTTGCAATAAGAACATGCAACCATTATAAGTATAAAACCAAGAAAAATAATTAAATAACCATATTTGACATAAGCTTCTTTTTTGCAAGATAATTGTACCTAGGAAAGGGTAAGGGTGGTCAGGCAAGCACGCTTAGTAGCCATAAAAGTCTCTGTGTAGGACACGATGCACCATCTGATGAAGCAATAGTAGCTCCCCTCCATGTCTGCCATAGGGTTATTCCCCACTAGTAAGCCTAACTCAAGGGCTCATGCATGTCAAAAGGCATAACATTAGTATAGGGTAACAAAGGAAGATAAACATAAAAGCACGAAAAGTGTTAAGATAAACTCACAATAAGCGCCCACCAAGCACCTCACATGTACCCTTTGCCCTTTAAACACTAATCCTGATACCAATACAAGAATGCTAGTATGTTGATCCCTAATCAAACCAGTCTAAGAGCCTTAAGTTCTCTAATAATAGCACTAGGAGAATCTCAGTTGATTCAGAGGCATTAGAGAATATAACCCCCAACAAGGCATATAATAAAAAGTATCATGCATACTAGTCAACGACCTCTACTGAGCTGCTATCGGTAACCTGGGGAGCACTCTCTTATATGCTCAATTGCGTGAAGCCACGACTCCTTTGATTTAGGGGACACAACTAATTATCCCTCTGGAGTATATGAACGTGTACGCCTAAGTTTGTTGGAAGAGGAATGCTTGAAAAGTGAAGCCCCGTCAAATAAGCGAAGTCCCCAGACGTGATCGTCAACTCCCCAATCAAAGGTAGATGGAAAATATGGGTAGTGTCCATCCATCGCTCAGCCAATGCATGAGCCATTACCGAGTCAATCCTTGGGGGCATCCCTCAATAGCATTTAGAGAAGGAGGAAAAGTCTAATCCCTTCCAAATAAGCCACAACTAGGGAGTAGAGATCCTGGAACCATGCCCCAATAGGATCCATTACACTGCCTCTCTTTTAATAGGAGACAATACCCTTAAAAGAAGGAGCAAAAAATAATTGTGAATAGGCATCATGGAGCAAAATAAAATAAAATCATAAAAGTTTTTGCATGCATATTATGGAATAAAAGCAAAAAAGACTGAGAAATCAAATCAACAACGCAAGGTAGGTATTTGGTTGCCTTTGAATAAATTGGTTTCTTGTGTTTCATGATGTGTAGGTGATCTTAAAGATGGTAGAAAATTTAAAAGCAGGAAATAACTAGACCTTGTATGAACAACTATTAGCAAATTTCAATAAGAAATCATGAAAATTAATTTTCAGTGAAATTTGGCAAAAAACCCCAGGTCTAACCTATCAATCACGATCGAAATGTTATGAGCCAACACAACTCAGCCCAAAATCAATAGAGATTGATCCATGATAAATAAATAAATAATTTGTTTATTTGTTTATTTTAGGTGTGCATCCTAATCCCTCACAAAGTGATCCATAAGCTAATCCTACTATTTTATGTAGATTCTGAGGATGAAGCATAAGTGCACGCATAATGAAATGACAAACCAGGCCAACAAACAAAAAATAAATTTAGCTAAAAAAAAGGTGAGTGTCCTAAAAGCTATCTCTAAATATTCTGAAAGCCAACCTAATGTTTATAGGCAAAAAGGGAAATTTTAGGACAGTGCTTAGAATATACAATATTGAGGAAAGCAAGAAAATAATAGCAAGAGAGAGAGAGAGAGAGAGATGAAAGAATGCCTACCACTCCTAAGGTGGCTCTTGTAAGGTGATGGTATAGATTGTAGATCGTCGATGTGTCGTCGTGCAGAGGAAAGCCTACCAGAATCATCTTCATAATCGTGCCCTTCATTGGGCTCACTCGCTTGAAACCCTATTGCAATCGTAGTTGCTTTAAAGCATCCCACATGATAGCATCCTCGTTAGAAAACTCCTTTTAGATATCAAACATATAGTCATCATAACATTTGGCCATGATATGATCTCACAAAAGTAAAAGAACCTAAAAGACTAAGTTTAGAGGATTTCAAGTGAGAGAAATGAGAGGAATATAAGAGAAAAGGATAAATGACCTATCATTGCTAAAGGGAGTTTATATAGTGGGCCTAGCCTATACAATATAGTTTGGTATGGATAGAACAAGCTCCATACTACAAAAATAAGTTTCATCAAGTGGTATGCATAAAACATCACATGATTGTACATACCACTAATAGATGGTAAGCCTACTTAGGCTTTCCAGGTCTAATCCCCATCCCAATCTTCATGAAGTCTTATCTCTTTTCTTATTCTTCAAACCCAAATTTTTTGAATTTCCCCCTATAAGCCCAATCTTCAAAAAAATGGCCTCATTAAGGCTTGAAAGGTCAATTTAGCTATCTAACCTACCCAATCAATTGGCCAAAATATCCTCGTTCCTATCAAAACCTCGATAAGGCATTCTTAGCCTTTTAAGTCACCATTTAAGTTCCTAAATGTTGGACTAGGTTGATTTAACCTAAGTAATAAACCTCTTTTGATCTTGGCAATAGAGATAGATCAATTCTAATACTTTCATTAGGTGTTGTATTACATATTATAAGTTAGATTTTTTCATTGGAAGTTGGATGGAGTTTAAAATCTCCAACCTTGTAAAGATCACTCTAATTCACAGTGTGTGTATGGTAAATCACCACCATGAATCTATCACAAGAAAGGATGAAGCTAGGACAGAAGAAATTGTGAACTATCTCACTATTGCAAACCAAACAAATATTGCCAAGCCTTAGTCATAGAGGAATTTGTGGTGAGTATCGCGTCTTAGTCTCGACCGCGACTTTTATAGTGACAAATGAGGGAACTAAAGCCATAACTACAGCATGCCAAGTGTCCCAGGTGTTCACTCAAAGATCAAAATTCATGAGGGCAAAAATTTAAGAGTAATTACGACTCAAGAAGTTGAAGTTTCCTCTTCAAATAGAGGAATTTGCGGTCTCAGTTGGGCCCAAGGTATTATTGTCTCATGACTGCGACTTTTGAGAGTGGTTAGAATACAACGATTATATTTTCCTAGATGACGAATGGAAAGCTGACTCATGGACTAGTCGTTAGACACAAACATGGTTTTTTACTGAAATTTTTGGCTCTTCTATGGAAATTGGAAATTGGACTAGATGACCAATGAAATTTTTTGTTTTTTACTAAATTTTTTACAAACATTTAATGCTAAATTTGCCTAGCACATGTTAGAGATTTGTTGATAGTTTTAGTCCAATGTCTCTTTAGTGGATGTGAGCTATAAATACTCCACCAAATAGATGAAATAGTAAGAGAATTCATTAATTTGTAACCATACTCTTGCTAATTTGCTACTTATTCTTTCAATTCTCATTTATGCTTTTGTTATTGTTCGGTGTGAGGAATGAACACCATTGTAAGAAGTTTTAGTGTGAGCCTTGAAAACACTTATGAGAGGTTTTAGTGTGAGCCTTGAAAACACTTGTGAGAGGTTTTAATGTGAGCTTTGAAAACACTTGTAAGAGGTTTTTATGTGAGCTTAGAAAACACAAGTTGTAAAAGTTTGGTGTGAGCTTGGAAATACCTATTAAGTTGATTAAAACACCTAATTGTAGAGAATTGGGGAGTGGACGTAGGGTTGGTTAACACCTGAACCACTATAAATACTTGTGTCAATATCCTTCTTCTCCTACTCAACTTCTTAAACACATTAACTTACTTTTTAATTTTTAAATTAAGCACTAATGCAACCCCCATTCTTGGTGTCCTAGGCCAACAAGTGGTATCAGAGCCAAATCTCACTAAAAATCCTAATTGGGTGAGTAAAGATCATGGCACAAAAAGGAACCCACTCACACCTCAAGCCTTACTTTGATGGAGCTGACTATACTCATTGGAAGTATAGGATAGAGTTCTATCTTGATATGGATGTAGTGGATATTTAGGATGTTACGGTTAAAGAATGGAAGCTACCCACCAAAGTGGTGGATGGGAGTGAAGAACTCATTCCTAGAGAAGAGTGGGTTGAAGCATTGGATCTTTGGGATGTTGTGGCAATTCTTCTAAGCTTTCTCTCAAGAGAAGAGATTGAAAGAGTGCAACTTTGCCAAACAGCCCATGGGATATGGAAAGCATTGGAAAACTATCACGAAGGCACCACCTCAGTGAAATCCAACCGGCTAGAGATGTATATGATGGAGTGGGAGTTATTCATGATGAAAGAGGATGAGAGCATCACTGACATGACCAATAGACTCCTAGCAATCATCACCAACATGAAGAAGTTTGGTAGGATTCTCATAAATCATAAGGTAAACTTTAAAATTTGAAACTTTTTACCTCTTAAAAAGTTTGGTGCTAGAGTGTGCAATATCCAAGAATCCAATCCGAAAATAGGAAAGGTGCCAATAGATGTCTTGATAGGAAAACTCTTAACTCATGAGTTAGCCTTAAAGAAAGATGATGAGATGAAGAAAATGAGGGGCCAAGGAGAAAAATTTGAAACACATGAAAAAAAAACCTTGTCACTCAAGTCCACTTCTAAGGAGAAGTAAGTGGAGGTTAGTTTAAGTGAAGAAGAAAGTGACAAGGAGGAAAAAGAACTAGCAATGTTTTCTAGAATGACCAAGGAGCTCATTAGAAGAAGAAAGGAAAGAAGAAACTTCAAGAAAGCTACTTTTAATCTTAAAGAGAGAATAATCAAAGTCACTTGTTATGAGTGTGGCAAGCAAGGCCACATCAAATATGATTGTCCCAAGCTAAAGAAGAATAAGAAAGAGGGCATAGAGAAGAGGAAAAGCTTCAAAGCCACTGGGATGATAGCTCAAATGAGGATGATGAGGATGAAGTGGTTGCCAACATATGCTTCATAGCTTAAGAAGACTCTCCTAATAAGGTAAACACTTCATCTCATTCTCATTCAGATTATGATAACTTAGATGATGTAGATGAAGAGCTTCTAGAAGCTCTTACTATGAGTTGTGACAAGTATAAGTAACAAATGAAATCTTACAATAAGAAATGTTCAAAATTGAAGGATGATTTCAAATCTTTCAATAATCTTGTGAGTTAATTGAGGGCTTCAAATGAAGAACTCAAAAAGGCTAAGAAAAATCTTTCTAGATCATCTTCATCATTAGCTTCATAAAGAAAAGAGAATGACTCACTAAAGGGAGAAGTCATTGAGCTTAAAAGCTCTATCTCTAAATTTCATAAAGGTAAAGAAACTTTGGATACACTTATAGTATCACAAAGGCCTCTATTGATTAGGTATGGTCTAGGTTTCAATGAAGCCTCAACCTCTACATCTACACTCACTAAGTTCATTAGAGCCTCAACACCTCAAACTTTAAACAATGAGGTTGTTAGTAAGAAAAATGCCCAAAGCACTAAACCCCCAATGCCTAAGGGTAAAGGAAAAACACAACATGGCTCAAGGCCTACTTCTAGTAAAGGCAATTATGCTTATATGTATAACAAGAAGCATGTTAATTTCAACACATATAAAAAATCCACATCTAAGCCCATACATGTATGCTCATGTTCTCACACACATAACCAAAGTATGAGAAGGCCTTCTCCTCATATTAAGATTATGCATAGGAGAAAGACTCACAAGTCTAAACTCCAATGTCATTATTGCATGAGGTATGGATATATTAATATTTATTGTTACATTAGGAAGGCTCACCTCAAATTGGAGAACCCTTCAACACCTAACCCTCTAGGACCCAAGTATGTTTAGGTACCAAAAAAGAGATGATTTATTTGTGTTGTGTACGGATGTTTGGCAGCCACCAATGAATCAAATGATTGGCATATGGATAGTGGATGCTCGAAGCACATGACGAGCACTAGGAAGCTATTCATGGCCTTAAAAGTAAAAAAAGGTGGTAATGTCACATTTGGTAATAATGCCAAGGGTAAGGTAATTGACATTGAAACAATTGGTAAGAATGGTTGCTCTTTAACTAATGATGTTTTTTAGTTGATGGCTTACAACATAATTTGTTAAGTGTAAGTCAATTGTGTGACGAAGGTAATAAAGTCACCTTTGACCCTAGAGAATGTCGAGTTACCGCATTAGTGGATAAAAAGTTTGTTTTCAAGGGGGAAAGGAAAGGTAATACATATTCAATTGACTTAGAAAATTTGGCTAACCAATCTTTTAAGTGTCTTATGTCTCTTAGTATTGTTGTGGCATAAAAGACTTGGACATGCTAGCATAAAGCTCTTACAAAGCTTATCTAAAGGAAAGCTAGTGGAAGGTCTTCCCAATCTAAGTTTCTCAAAAGACAAGACATGTGGTCCTTGCCAAATGGGGAAGCAACATCCAGCCTTCTTCAAAGCTAAAAATGTTGTAAGTTCATCTAAACCCCTTTAACTAATTCATATGGACTTGATAGGACCTACTTGGAGTGCTAGCTTAGGTGGAAAACATTATGCACTAGTCCTAATTGATGATTATTCTAGGCTTACTTGGGTATCCTTTCTAGCTCATCAGTATGATACCTTTGAAGCCTTCAAAAGTTTTGCAAAAAGAATTCAAAATGAAAGGGGTTACTTCATTTCTTTCATAAGAAGTGACCATGGGAAGGAATTTCAAAATAAAGCTTTTAAATCTTATTGTTCGGAGAATGGAATTTTCCATAATTTTTCAACCCCTAAATCACCATAACAAAATGGTGTTGTAGAGAGGAAAAATAGAACACTAGTAGAAATGGCTAGAATTATGCTTAATCAATATTCTTTACTAAATTACTTTTAGGTCGAAGCCATTAATACTTCATATCATATTGCAAATAGAGTTTTCAAATGACCCATTCTTAATAAAACATCTTATGAGCTATGGAATGGTAAAAAAACCCAAGATATCATACCTAATAGTATTTGGATGCAAGTACTATATATTAAACACCAAGGATAATCTTGGGAAATTTGCCTTAAAAACTAATGTGGGGATATTCTTAGGTTATTCCACCTCTAGCAAGGCCTATAAAGTCTTTAACAAAAGTTTTACGATTGTTAAAGAGTCTATGAATATTATTTTTGATAAATCTACTAAATTTGATCTTGGGAAAGGTTTTTTTGTTGATGATCTTTTAGGTGACTTTGAAAAACTGGAATTGGAGCGCACTTCAAGAGAAGAAGATGAAGACAAAGATAAAGGTGAATCATCAAGAGTAGATAAGGAACCATAACATCAACAAAAAGTGTTGCCAAGTCAAGATCTACCAAAGGATTGGAGATTCTCCAAGCATCACCCCAAAGACTTAATTATTTGTGATACCTCACAGGGTGTAAGTACTAGATCTCAACTTAATCTTTTAGATAATAACCCTATCTCAATTTGAGCCAAAATCGATCGATGAGGTTTTTGATGATGAAAGTTGGGTGATTGCTATGCAATAGGAACTCAATCAATTTGAAAGAAACAATGTATGGAAACTTGTTCCTAGGCCTAAGGAATACCTGATTGTAGGTTGCAAATGGGTGTTTAAAAATAAGTTAGATGAGCAAGGATTCATCACTAGGAATAAAGATAGATTGGTTGGTAAAGGTTACAACCAAGAGGAAGGGATAGACTATGATGAAACTTTTACCCCCCATTATAAAGTTAGAGGCCATTAGGATTATTTTAGCCTATGCATGTCATATGAATTTTAAACTCTTTCAAATGGATGTTAAAAGGGCTTTTTTAAATGGAATCATTGAGTAGGAAGTTTATGTTGAATAACCTCCCAATTTTGAGTCTCATAGTTTTCCAAATTATGTTTTTAAATTGAATAAAGTCTTATATGGGTTGAAACAAGCTCCAAGAGCTTGGTATGAAAGGCTCAATTCATTTCTTTTGAAAAGGAAAAGGTGGACACTACCTTGTTTGCAAAAAGGCATAAATATGATACACTTATAGTATAAATTTATTTTGATGATATCATTTTTGGTGCTATTAATGAATCAATTTATGAGGATTTTGCTAAGTGCATGACTAGGGAATTCGAGATGAGCATGATGGGAGGGCTCAAGTTTTTCCTTGGTCTTCAAAATCAAGCAAACCAAAGAAGGGATCTTCATCCACCAAGCCAAATACATAATGGATATAATCAAGAAATTGGCATAGATGGATTCAAAGTAGTAAAAACACCCATGAATGGTACCATCAAATTGGACAAAGACGAATCGGGTAAAACAGTTGATGAAAAGAGATATCGAGATATGATCGGTTCTCTACTTTATCTTACTACTTCTAGATCTGATATTATATTTAGTGTATGTATGTGTGCTAGATTTCAGTCGTATCCCAAGGAATCACATTGTCAAAAGGTTTTGTAAATATTTGCATGGCACCTTACACTTAGGTCTATGGTATCCTAGAGAGTCATCTTTTAGTCCCATAGGTTACTCGGATGTGGATTAAGCTGTTAGTCTATTAGATAGAAAAAGTACTTATGGAACTTGTTAATTTATAGGAGAATGCTTAGTGTCGTGGTTTAACAAGAAGCAAGTTCAGTTTTCTTATGCACTGCTGAAGCTGAGTATATAGTTATGGGTTATTGTTACACCCAAGTGTTGTGGATGAAACAACAATTAAAAGACTATGGCAAAGATGTTGATCACATTCCTATCAAATGTGACAACACTAGTGCGATTAATCTCTTTAAGAATCCCATCCAACACTCTAGGAGCAAACACATAGATATTAGACATCGCTTTCTTAAAGATCATGTCTAAAATGGTGATGTTGTGTTAGAATTTATAGACATAACTCATCAACTTATGGATATTTTCACTAAACCTTTAAATGAAGAAAGGTTAAACTTTATTAACAGAGAATTAGGAATGCTTGATGGAAGCTCCCTAACGTGAAAAGTTTGGTCTTTTATTTGATTTCTTTGTGTATTGGTTGTATGTGATATTAATCATTAGATGTCTTACTTTTAAATTGCAATTGTGCTTCTCTATATCAAATTACATAAATTAAGCATCAATATATTAATGTGGATCATCACTTTAATTGTCAAATCTTACTTTTTCATCATTATCTTTCTTGCCTTGTAATTCGCGGTCGCTATCTTTGACTCTCGGTCATAAATTAAAGATTCATCTCACCCGGCTAACAAACGTCAATTCATGATCGTGACTTTTACTCTCCACCGTGAATTTAGTCAAATTTTCAAAAGTATGACCATTAGACGAGCCGATTCTAGAGGATTTTTTGTCTGTTACTCATATTTTTCAGAATTAGTGGTCACAACTATGTATCTAGCGGTCACAAATTCTAGTAACTGACATATAATTAAGTGATTTGACTGTCAACTGTTTCCTACTCTTCATCACTCCAATTCTAGCCATTTCTAGCCATTTTCACACCCTTCAAATGGCTATATAAACCCTATAAACAATGATTTTTATCACTTCATCCAACTCTAAATCAATTCTCTTTGTCCAAACTCTCTAATTTCTCAAAATCTCTTTACCTTTTCACATGGCTCCGTAGCAAATTTCAAAACCATAAAAGGGCAAGGTTGTGGCTCAACCCTCTACACCTCCAGCACTTCATCTAATAAAGGGCATCACAAAGGAGGAGAAGGAATGCTTCAAAGCAAACTCCTCAAAAATTATCCTCCCCAACAAAATCCCTTCTACATTTCTATTAGAGACTATTAGAATCAACATAGAAATATGTGCATTCCTATCGAACTTGGGCTAGAACGAGTTCATCTTTCGGGATGAACCCAGTTATGAAAAAGTCGTTAGGGAATTCATATGTACAATTTAACTAAGTCGTAAAGCAAAATCATTAGCCAGACAATACGAGTTAGTATTTTGGGCTTTTAAGGATCCATACTTTATTACTTTTGAACAATTATCCACCCTCTTTAACCTTAAAGTCGAAGAACATATCCTTTTCATTATCTTCGCTCTTCACATAATCTATTCTAAGTTTTGGTCTGAAATTTCAATTAAAACCAAACACGACCCAAAAACTTCTCTAGCCAAATACATAAAAACCCTACCCCTTTGGATACTCCATCGTATCATTACCTTTTTTTATCAATGTTAAAAGTGATAGTAATGAGAAAGTGTCTCAAAAGGATTTGCCCTTTCTTTTGTGCCTTGTCAAAAATAAACCCATCCAGACCGGTCGATATCTTATGGATCAATTGATCTACATAAGCACCAAACCAAAAAGCCAATTCCTTCTTCCATCACATGCAACAACAATCTACCGTTTTGTTATAGCTCTTGATGAGGAGAATGAAAAATTCCTCACCAAGAAACTCCTCCCTTCTCAAAACTTTCTTGACCTTGCCTATTTACTAAATGTGAAAGCCATACACCTAGATACATATACATATACCCTGGGTGCCTTTAGGGCTAAGAAGATGGAGACATCTCAAAGCTCCAAAAGGAAGAGGCTTATCATTGAAGAAGGCATCCTATCAGTCCCTCCTCCTTAACTAAAACCTAAAACCAAACTATCTCTTACCACCATCAACCACAAATTAGACAAGATGATGAGAATGATGAAGAGGAGATTCCTTTTCATTTCTCACCTTCACAATGATATGGTCGATTTGCAAGAGAAAATGGGTATTCCTCCTTGCCATCTTCCTGATTTTACTGAGTATGAGAACATCCTTGAAGAGGAAGGCAATGAACAAGTTGAGGAAGGCGACGAAGCTGAAAGCGGAGGCAACGATGAAGAGGAAGAAGTTTTTGGAGATGATGATGACTCTCCAATATTCTAGAATAGGATTTCCTTGTATTTTCTCTTTGTTTTACTTATGTAAAGTCGTTGATCCCATAACCTGCTTATAAGTAAATAAAAGTATTTGTTTTTAAAATTCTTTATCTTATGTGATTGATTGAATTTACTTTCATGATTGCAATTCTTCTTAATTTTGCTCCTTATGAACACTTATCTATTTATTATGCATTTGTTCTTTCCCTTTATAAACCTTCTTTTTAATCTTGCTAAAGGGGGAGAGAAAGAATCAAGAAATAATCTAAAAGGGAGAGAAAGTAATTTGCAAGAAAATAGCATAAGTTAAGGGGAACTTTGTAGTCATTCTTAGAAATTTCACTTTCATTGGTCGAATGTCATACTTAGAAAATTTCACTTTGATCTTTGTCTAGAAATTTTTAAGTACTCATTGAATCATTCACCATTCCATCTTCACAACTTCAAAACTTCAAAACTCATACATTTATTTTCCCTTAGGATCAATCTAAGTTGTCAAAATAAAAAAGGGGGAGATTATTGAACTAGGTTTATTTAACTTAAGTTATGAACCTATTTTAATCTTGACAATAGAGATTGATCAATTCTAATACTTTCATTAAGTGTTGTTTTGCAGACTATAAGTTAGATTTTTTCATTAGAAGCTGAATGGAGTTCAAAATGTCCAACCTAGTAAAGATCACACTAATTCGTGGTGTGTGTATGGTAAATCATGACCTTGAATCTATCACAAGAAAGGATGAAGCGAGGACAGAAGAAATTATAGGCTATCTCACTATCACAAACTAGACAAAGATTGCCAAGCCTTAGTCATAGAAGAATTCACAGTGAGTGTCACGTCTTAATCACGACTGCGACTTTTATAGTGACAAAGAAGGGAACCAAAGCCACAACCACAATATGCCAAGTGTCCCAGGTGTTCATTCAAAGATAAAAAATCATGAGGGCAAAAATATAGTAGCGACTGCCACTTAAGGAGTTGAAGTTTTCTCTTCAAACAGAGGAATTCGCGGTCTTAATCAGGCCCAAGGCATTGTTATCTCGCAACCGCGACTTTTGAGAGTGGTTAAAATACAATAAATATATTTTCCTGGATGACCAATAGAAAGAAACGAAAAGATGACATGTGGACTAGCCATTAGACACAAACGGGGTTTTTCGCTGAAATTTTCGGCTCCTCTGTGGAAATTGAAAATTCGCAGCCGCGAAAAGGTAGTAGCAACTGCGACTGCAGCATGACAAGCATTAAATGTTAAATCAGCCTAGCACATCTTGGAGATTTATTGATAGTTTTAGTCCAACGTCTCTTTGGTAGGTGTCAGCTATAAATACTCCACCAAACAAATGAAATAGTTAGAGAATTCATTAATTTATAACGATACTCTTACTAATTTGCTACTCATTCTTTCAATTCTCATTTATGCTTTTGTGATTGTTAGTGTGAGCAATAAACACCATTGTAAGAGGTTTTAGTATGAACCTTAAAAACACTTGTGAGAGGTTTTAGTGTGAGCCTTGAAAACACTTGTGAGAGATTTTAGTGTGAGCCTCAAAAACACTTGTGATAGGTTTTTGTGCGAGCCTAGAAAACACAAGATGTAAAAGTTTGGTGTGAGCTTGGAAACGCCTATTCAGTTGAGTGAAACACCCAATTGTAGAGAATTGGGGAATGGACATAGGGTTAGTTAACACCCGAACCACTATAAACACACTTGTGTCAATATCCTTTTTCTCCTACTCATCTTCTTAAACACATTAACCCTCTTTTTAATTTTTAATTAAACACCAATTCAACTCATCTTCTTGGTGCCCTAGGCCAACACTAAAGTACCCTCCAGCTACAAGCTCAA
Source organism: Omphalea diandra (assembly GCA_949677035.1). Lineage (NCBI taxonomy): Eukaryota > Viridiplantae > Streptophyta > Magnoliopsida > Malpighiales > Euphorbiaceae > Omphalea > Omphalea diandra. Next base: position 36,638 of record CATIWR010337309.1, read on the forward strand.
TTTTCATGAAGCCTTAAGAAGATAACTAGCAAGTGATTTGCCATCATAGGCATTTTTGAATCCACCAGAGCAATTTTTACAATGTGTAGGCATGAAACCATCACCTAAGATAGAGATAAACCTTTCAAAGTAGCTCGAAGGGCTCTAAGAGTAACAAGTCACCTTTGACATGTTGCAAAAGGAGGAATGACCTAAGATCAACCCTAGGGGGTATCCTCTAACAGAGCCACTAGCCATAAGGGATGAAGCACCTATAAAAGATTCAAAACATTAGTAACTATAAAACTGCAACTGTGAGCACAAGAAACATACATAACACTTGGTATCTGCTAGAAAGCTATCAAAACTCCCTCAATACCTGCTAAAGCTATTGAAAGATACATAACACTCGATACTTGCTAAAAAGTTGCCAAAACTCCCTTCATACCTACTAAAAAAGCTATTGAAAGATACATAACACCCAGTACTTGCTAGAAAACTGCCAAAACTCCCTCAATACCTACTAAAAAGCTGCTGAAAGATACATAACACCTAGTACCTACTAGAAAGCTATCATAACTCCTTTAATACCAATTAAAAAGCTACTGAAAGATATATAACACCTACTACTTGCTAGAAAACTGCCAGAACTCCCTAAGTACCTATTAAAAAATTATTAAGAGATACAACAGTATCTTGTACCTACTAAAGAGATGCTAGAATACCCTTTAATACTTGCTCGAGGAGCTCCTAAGGAAGTTGTATACTTTGGTGTCCTCGCTAATGTTTACATTTCTTATATTATTTTGATGAGACTTATTCAAATAATCATTTCTCAATCTTATTTTCTAAGTTCCATAAAGTAGGGGCAAACTATAAACATAAGATTTTGGAATTGATGATGCAAAGCTCGATGATGAAAATTACTAAATATATTCTCCCAAAATGTAAGAGAAAATCAATGAAATAAAAGGAATAAGGCCTTGGGACACCTTAGAAAAGCTTAAAACCAAACCCACCACCAAACCTAAGTCTAAGGTCAAGCCTCAACTACTAAGATTAATAGGTTATACTGCCCATGAAGAAGGTTTTATTGTCCCATGATGCCCTAGAAGAGGGTTGAATAGGCAATGGTAAGTAATAAGAAATAAGAACAAACGTGAAAATAATGAAGAATCAAGACAACCAATTTATAGAGGTTTAACACAACTGGCCTACGTTCTATCCTCTAGTATTCCCACTAACGCCTTTCACTATCTAGATAGCTAACGGGTGTTATCAACTACCTTTACAATAATAGTTTTCAAGCACTACTAAGCTATTACAAGTAGGCTTACAAATGCTACTAAGACCATTTCCTAAAGTAATTTAGAGGTACTACCTTAAACCTTCATAGAATATGGCTTTAGATCTCCTACGATCTTCTAACCAAAGGTTTTCTTATAAAGTTGAGAAAAACTATCTCACTTAAGCAACAAATAATTAAGAATACACTTATAAGGTATGTTTGATTTGATTGGGAGTTTTGAGGGAAAGTCTAAAAGCTTGTTCTTCAAACTATATTTTTGAAGATAACTCTTACAAGCTATCTCTTGTAAGCTATGTCACTCTTTTTTCACCCCTTTTATTCAAAGATAGCTTTCACTATAAAAGTACTTATTTTTTTAATGTTTTCTCTTTTTTATTTTTATTGTGAGAGGGTCCTTTTATAGGCAAGGACACAAAACTAGTCGTTAGCAAAAAGGCTGTCACTTCGTGTCACTATAGTAGACACTCAACACCTGTTAGACATTTTACAAGCCTATTGTTCAATCATCAATTGATTGATTTTCAAATAAAATATAACTTTAACGATTGTTAGTACTATCAAAATGCCTATTAGAACTAGCTGTTAGAGAGAGATTTGCCTATATGCTCCTCTTCAGACTTTCTCAATTGTTTATTCAATAACTCTTCAGTGGTTGTTGGTAATTCTTAATGCCTGTTGGAATTTAACTTCAGCTTTTGTTGAGATATGCATAGTGCCTATTGCAAATTTCTAGGAGGATGTGAACATGATGCTATATTTTTCAATATTTTCAACAGTACTTCAATGATTGTTGGTAAATTTCCAATACCCATTGAAAATGATCTCAATGCTTGTTGCATTTTTTAGAGTGTCCAGAGATCTTTGCTCTACTAGGGAACTTCTCTAATGCCTATTAGTAGAATCCAATGCCCATGTCGAGAACTTAAGAGTTTTGCTTAAATCAAGTCATATGGTCCAATACTTGTTGCAAAAATGCAACGCCTATTGAGATGTTAAAAGCCACGCCCGTTGCGAAGATCAACTTGCATAGCTTAAGTGATTGAGTCATCCAACGCCTATTGTGCTTGAGAAAAATATTAGTTGAGAGGTTCAAAAAAATTTACTCATACTTAGGTGTCATTTAAACACTTGATAAGATCCTTCAATACCTATTACTGGAGTCACAACACCTGTTGAAATATGGCAACACCCGTTGATTTGAATACTTAAAGTTTTCACCATAACTTTTTCTTCAAACATCTTTATTCAATAAATTGATATACTTACAAGACTAATAACTTGGACAAATGTTAACGTTTAGATGTGTTTGTATTTATTAAAACAAGCTAAGTTCACCATTCTCCCCAAGCTAGGTTTAATAGGATTGTACAGTCGTACCTTAAACCTTAACAAGGGAATCTTCTAGAACTAGTTCCCCCCTTAAACCTTAAGGCTATATAACCCTAACAGATGGATGTATAGCCCAACTTTAGGTATACAACCTATATGTAAAACCTAATTCTAAGAGATCCATCTCCATCTCTATGATTGTATATGAACATGGTGCAATTAGAACCATTTTAGGCTCCAGTGCACATATTCATCATCTATAAAATACCTTTCCATTTGAAGAGGAGTAAGAGGCTTGGAAAACCTTAATCCTACTCTGCCAAATTTCTGTATATTCAACACTTAGCACAAAAACCTTTAAACCGTAACTCTTTTCAATTATTTCCAAGGTAGAATAAGCTCTAATCTCTATATCCTTTATGCATTCCTTAGCTTTTTTAGAGGATATTGAACGTATAGTGAGCCTTTAAGCATATATAAGCACATAAAGGCATGTAAGGACTTCCTCATTTTTTTTCCCTTTCTTCTCTTTCTTTTTTCTCTTTACTTTAAAAATCTAAGAATTAGGGGTTATATAACCTTAAATATAGGTTGTACAACCCATCTCGTCAGAGACAGATTACAAAACCTTTTCCTTTTTCATTTGGATCTCCTATTTTAATACTCTTTTTATGAGGTCTTATGTTGCCATTAGCAGAATAAGGTAAGGCTTAATGGCCTATGATCCCTAGTCATCTCAAAAATGGCATTTTGAACAAGTTTGGGTGGTTTTGATGATGCATTTTATGTCAATACTCTATGTTATTTCACTTTGATTGATGGGCACTTTGAGTATTCTATTTGGACTAGATTTGGTAGTGACTAAGTGAGGAATTTTAGGTTCTTATGACCTTAGGAGTTTTACTAGGGTTGTGTTTATGTTTAAGAATGTCATAGCTTGTTTTGGCCTTATGAACTCCCTCTTTAATTAAGATGGCATTCTAACCTTTGTTATATAGTTTGTAGTGCTTATGGATATGCCATGCTCTTTTAGAGCCATAAGAGAGAGGGTTTATCAACCCTAGGATCTCCCCAATAATAAGCTTGCCTTAGGCCATTAGATTCCTCCAAGTGTTTTGCATTGCATATTACCATTCTTTTTATCATATGACTCATGTGTTTTATGTGTTTGGTGCATAATTTGCATATATTTCATAACTAATCTCTTTTAAATATTAATGATATTATGTTAATTTTGCATATGAAAAGGATTAAAGGAAGTAAATTTGTGTTTTATAGGGTTAAAAAGGATAAAAGTGGCCAAAGAGCAAAAAAAAAAAAAAAAAAAAAGCAACCTAAGTTCTAGTTTTTAGTATTGTTCAGTATTTTGAGCATATCTCTCTTTATAAAGCTCTAAATGAGTTTATTCAAAAGCCATTGGAAAGCTTAGGGCTACAACTTTTATGTTTTGCACTTAAGCTAATTTAGCCATCTTCAAGGTCAAAGTCAATCACAATGCCTAAGAAGTAAGGTAGATAAAAAAAAAAAAAAAAAAAAAAAAAACATGGCCATGCACATGGTCGTATGCGCAAGAAAGTTAAAAATGGGATTTTCAAAAATTTCTTCCTTTGTTAATCCCCAAGCTTCCTACTTAGTAAATACCTTAATAACACTATTTAAGGAGGCAAAATCCCATCAATAGAGGAGGTAGAACCCATCTAGGGTATCAATTAAACATCTAAAAAAGCTAGGGAAACAATTAAGTAAGGATTTAGGAGCAAAGAGGAATAAGAAGCAACCATTCAAAAGTTTTAACAATTGAAGTCTATGGCTTTAAATATCATTAGTTTGATTATTTCTTCTTCTTTTTCTTATAACTTGAGCTAATTATCTTTATGCTAAGGTTATAAATGAATCTTATGTGATTTATATTAGTTTTTCCTTAGTCTAAGTCTTTTGATTTCATTGATTGTTTGTGCTAGTAATTATTAAGTGCTTTATACTTTTGATTGACTAGTCATTAACCACTTTAGTTCCATAAATCGACAATGGAGACAAGTTGTTCATAGAATGGATCCTTTAATAATTCCCTTATTTTGTTTTTAAGTTAAGAAACCTTAACAAACTATTGCTATCTATAGAGTCATGGTTTTGTAAGGCAATTGCATGATGTTTAGCTTTTGGGTAGAGGAATCTTTAGCTTATCATGCTTTTGTATGTTAATTTCTACTTAAGAGGGATTAATTGATCACCATAGTGGCTCAATAGTAGTACTTGATGAATGAACCAATTAGACAAGGATTAGGAAACCATTAGAAAGTCACCAAGTGAAGTCGAAACCCTAGCTAACTTCTTATATTGATTGTTTTCTTTGTAATTACTTTATTTATATTTTACTTAGTTTTAGTTCTCAATATAAACCTTCTTTTATATTGAATTTCTAGATAATACAAGGAATAAGACGCTTAGTACTTAATCCTGATCCTCGTGAAAATGATATCTATACTCTTGCATACTTTATTACTTGATGACCTATGCACTTATAACTTAAGGGGCTATTTATATGACATTAACTCGTCTTCATTATGTTCACTTGGTGTTATTATGTATATGTGGTGTTGAGGTGTGTGATTATGGATTTAGAGGGATATTTAGGTACCTTGACTTTAGATACTTCGTAAGGTGCTTGATGATCTCATTTGCTTATTTGATTATTTTAATTTATTTGTTTTAGTTACTAAATTACTCTATTCCTTTGGGTGTTGGTATTCTTACTTGAGCTAGACCATGAAATAGGTCTTGGTCATCATCCTGTATGCTTAAGGATAATAGGGTGTATGAATAGATGTATGGATATGCATGATAATCCCTAATGTATGATGCATGACCCCCTCCCTCTTTTGAAATGATTATGCTTGAATGGGTGTATGAAATGTATGATAACCCTATGTCATGATGCATGATCTCCATCCCCCTTTAAGTTGTTGTGTTGGTTTATTTGCTCTAATTGCGTTAAAGGCATGAATAAGGTTGTTAAATTGGATTAATTAATAACTTGGTTAAAATGTTAAAAGTGAACCAAATATGCCCAAAGGTCGAATCCCAATATTCGGGTAGTTTAAGGGTGCCTAACCTTTTTTCTATATGGTACCCAATTTTCGAACCCAATCTTTGATAGGGTGGAGATGAAGTGGGCCTTTTAATAGACTTAGTTTAGGTTCAGATTTTGCCTTCCTCGAATTCTTGTCCTGACCAAAGTCAATTGGTGACTTCGCAATTCCAAGGGATGTTACTAATGTATCATCTCGACTTTGTCCCTTGATGGCCATAATTTAGACTTAAAGGTTTTGAACATGCAGAAGGCCTAAAGATCCCTCATTTGATACAAACACCTGCCATTTATTGAGTTCAATACCATATTTGTCCTCTTGATCCCTCGTTGGTCAATAAAAGGATAGAGTAGCAAGCAAGATTCCACTCGTTCAAATGAAAACCCTAGGCGTGGTCCACACATTTTTAGAAATAATATAAAAAATCAAGGCATGTAAAATAAACTCACCATGGGTGTGACACATTAAGTAGACATTATCAATTTCAACACGCTTAGCCCATAGCATATACTTGTTAGGGAGACAAAGAGCAGTTGCTTGCCATGTAAAATTCTTGACCTTTGGTGGTATCTTTAATTGCAAAATTTTAGACCATATAATAGAATAGAATTTGGCATGGGGGTGGGGGTGTTTATATTTGCCATATGTTGCATCTGGGCATAACCCTTTTAACTGAGTTCTCACCACTTCTATCAATAATCCAACACAACAAGTCCTTCACATGATGGACACTAAGCGAAATATTAGAGATAAGCCCCATATCCCAAGCATTGAAAATGGAAATTAGAATGGTAAAGTCCCAATTACCCGAGCTGATAACACCATATTGAGCCAAATCTTTCACCAGCATTGACTCCCTATCCACACCAGTAGTAGTAGTGACAAAGGGATTCATCAACCAATATTAAGTAAAATATAAATTAAATATAAACTATTGATAAAAAAAAAGAATAAAAATTATTAAATTAAATAATATATACCAATCATCAAATATGTTCATATAAAATAAAATATTATATTTATCATAAACTTTGCAATATGATTTTTACTTTTAACTAATTTTTCTTTTAAAAGTTTGATTTTTATTTTTATTGGAGTTTTATTAAATAAAATATTCTCTGTCTAAAAAAGGTTTTCACCTATTATTTTTCATATTATTTAAGAAAATATATTCAATATTATGACAACTCATAATTTATAATATATCTTTCCATTTAAACCCTTAATTATTTTTAATATACTTTACTAGCTGTAAATTTGAAATTTTAATTATAATTAATAAAAGTAGGAATATATTTTAGAACATCTCAAAAAGGTATAATAGATTATCTTTTTAAGACAGAGATAATATACAAATTTCAGTTTGGTAAATAAATGATTTTATATATATATATATATATATATATATATATATATATATATATATATATATATATATATATATATATATCTTAGAATAATCAAGGATATATTTGTTTATATATATTTTTATGAATTTAGATAGCCATGAGAATGTAACTTTTTGTATCCCTTGAAATGAAAACTATTTTCTCATGTACATAGAAAAGCAAAAGTAAGGCTCATAGGTTTAAGAATTTAGCTTTCCTAAAAGTGTAACATCTCTAAATAAATCAAATACTGAAATCTAATATTTTCAAGTCAATTTCTATAAGAATATTTGAACCAAATGCCTTTTTATAATTATTGTATAATCATTTTCTCATAACGTTTCTCTATAATTTGTATAATGATATCTAAAAATATGAAGTTATTTCATTGGGAGCCATCATAATTTTTCATGGTAGGTATATGTATATATGTATATGTTTTAGTACTAGAGTCTAAGGAAATAGTCATTGGTTTATACAATCGACATTCATATTTTGAAATTATTTTGATGAAACATTCTTTTAGTTATTTTGACTATTGGTCCTAGGTGTAGTTAGTATTGCAAGAAATATTGAACTAAGAGATTTTAGGTGGGATATATTTTATAAAAGTTAATTTACTCTAACTCTTCTAATTCTAAAATAGGAAGAGAGAAAATAGTAAATAATGAGGAAATAACTGATAAAAATTTTAAGAAGCCCATTAATGATTGAGAAATATTCAAAATATAGAAAGACTAGATTTACAAATAATGTAAGTTTAACATTTTTCACAACATAAATTATGTTATTATAACATAAGATAGATAGATCCATATCATCAAACTCTTTGAAACTATGCAAGTACTTATACATAAGTCTTTAGAGAAATACAAATAAAGGAACTACTACTATATCTACATAGGTCTTACCCAACTTGAAATAAAATCACTTATAAAAGTGTGATTAAATGTATTTATACTTGTAGTTTTGAAGGATGTGAGTTTTATGATTTTCAAAATTATTTGCTTAGTTCTGCAGAGTCTAGTCTTTGTAACAGTCCTATTTTTTGTTGTTGTTATCCTAAGATGACAATTTCTTTGAAAAGGAAAAAAAATGTTTTGGATAATTTGGTTTTATAGATAAAAACATATAATTATAAAATAAATATTGGCTTAGCCTTTGCCTCTAAAGCTTTGATCCATAACCAAAAAGGAGAAACCTTAATCCTATAAGCAAATTTGTCCAAATCCAATGCTATTATATTTAAAAACATCAAATGAAAGGATATTTCCCTTCTAGAATAATGGATCCTTGAAGGAGCTACTAGGTCAAAATCATAAATGCCTTAATAGCCAAAACACATAACTTCATAAGACAATCCAATATCCAAATGGTAAAGGAAGATTATTCTTTCTTAGACACTCTGAAAGTTTTAGATACTCATACGATGTTGGTTCCTTTTTTAGCATAGTTGACATTAAAATTGCCTTCAAACTATCTTTTGCCATACACTTTCCATATAAATAGGAACCTCATAGACATTCCATATCAAAAGTATCAAATATCACTTTACAAGTAGTAGATTATGCTATTACAATTCCTAGAGCTATATACACAACCCAATCATAACAAAATACTGACCCAAATTAGAATAAGACTTCACCATCTTTGTCACCATGTTTTTTAGCTACCATAAATTATATAAGTTTTAAGTGTTAAAGAAAATGATTTTGAAGTTGATCAACAATATATTTATAAAGATTTTTATGCTTCTTATAATATAGAAAAGTTTTTGAATTTTTAAATATTATCTAAATAAACATGAACAAATTCAAAAATTTTGTCTTTCAAAATAGAAAGACATATTTGTTTGAACTATATGTTTCACAAAATCATATTTTTTTGTCCTTCTTTGGATAAATACAAGCAAATAAGATGGGAATCCTATTGTAGGGTGTTAGAGTTTCTACATGAGATTATAGGTTACCATAATAGATGCCTCCTACAAACTTAGGGATGGTTGTGTTGAACTCCCATTTGACATACCCAAAGGTACTTGGCTTTAAAGTGACAGGTCCTCTATATAATCGCTTAAGCTTGAATGGAGCTTAATTCTGAGATTTTAAATATAGGGCTAACCTAGTACACATGATGTGTGTAATTATATTGAATGTAGCTGAACATTAATTAATAACAGCAAAGTTATAAAAATAAACTAGAGATTTTATTGCATGAGGTCAACTTTAATAGTCCTTAATGGAGTTGCCACTGTGAGCAACTTGATGTTTCATAGTTATGCTCACATGAGCGAAATCTTGCTTGTCACTCCTAAATCTTTTATTGATCATCAAAGGGTTGAAAGCATGTGAGGTCATACTTTAGTACAAACCCAAATAATGGCATGTGAATGGTTCATCAAGGATTTAAGGATAAGCTTTCCTAGTCATAGAACTTATAATATAAGTCAATTGGTCAACAAGGACCTCGAAGGGTAATACTTTTGTAATACCTCAAATACTTGAGTAGAGTCGCTACTTGACTTTAGTTTAGAAAAAATATTGGGCTTGGACAAATTATGCTTTAAATAGTTCTACTAGAAGGTCTAACCATCTTCCTTCCATTAGATATTGAGTTTAAGAGTTGGATATGACTTAGGAAAGGATTAAACACCTCTAAATTACTCGAATATAAGGATTTGGCCTTATAAATTTTTTCCTCATCAATTATTCAATCCATTTTATATGGTCTTAATAATTCATTTGGTGTCTTATCCATGTAACCACATCACATTAATCAAATACATATATCAATAATGGGTATAAGACATGTAATCATATAACAACTCACGTATGAGTTATTTAAGCAATAATATGCAAATTTAAGCTCTAAAAATTGCAAACAATACCCATATTATTATTGAATGTCATTAAAAAAAGGATTACTACCCTGACTCTATTAAGGCAAATTGAGGGTTTCTAACCCTTTTACCTTACTAAGGTTTAATCACCCTTATCACCATCAAAGATTCAACATAAAGGTTAAAAAAGACATGCAAAATAAGCATGTCAAGTGTTGCCTCAAATAAGGAGGCCATCCAAACACTAAATAACAGCAATAGTGACATGCAATGGTACATATAAGGGATGTACAAGTCTCATGATGATGGAATAAGGCAGATATCATAATGTGCAATATATAAAGAGGAATCAAGGGGTCCTAGTTTGCTGCAATCTATCCCCCATCACCTTCCATTTATGTGAAACACAAAGAACATAATAAATTGTCACTTCCATTTATACTAAATGCAAAGAACATAAAAGAGATGTACACATAGCCATAAAAAGACTAGGAAACATTCATATAAAAATAGGTTTAAGATATGATTTTGAAGGTTAAAATAAGAATGAAAGTTATTAGTTATTACAAACTACCTCATTCAATTCATCTACAAGCTTAAAAAATTAAAGGAAAAGCTTAAAACTAAAGGGATAAAAATGGAGTTCACAACTATGAATTCATATGAGCAAAAATAATGATTTGTATATATCTATATGGTATGTAAGATATCTATATAGACTTTTAGGCCTATTTCTAGCAAAAAAATAAAACCAAAATAAAGGAGAAGGGGAGAGGAGAGAGAGAGGAGAAGAAAAAGCCATAAAGTAGCCTAAGGATTAGATTGTTGCCTTTAAAGATACTTTGAGTGGTGGATTTCCTTTTAAAAAGGTCTTGGTTCAATATAAAGAGAGGGGTTTAGCCTTGTTTAACCTTGGTTTTGGTATGGTGTTATGTAGGTTTAAGATTTTTGTGTTGAGAGATATTCTTTAGGGTTTAGATAAAATTAACCTCTTCCCATCACCTTTGAGAGATGGGTATTTATAAAAAGGGAAAGGTATGCATCTATGCTACATAACATAGGATGCATTTATTTCTTCTCTTTACTCTATAAGGTGATAAGATTAAAATATATTTTAGGATTTTGAAATTATTTATGCATCCAATATGTTATTTTTATAGCCAACCACTTGGTTATATAGCCAAAAAGAGAAACTAGATCATTATTCTAGAAGTTTCATGTTGTTTAACTTTTTGTAAGATGTATGTATAGTTGTTTAAGTTAATTGTACAATAATATAATTGGCTATGCAAACATCTTTTGAAAGCGTAGAAATGGTGGTTTTGGACTTAGGTGTTTGCAGAGTAGGTTTGATTCAAGATTTGTCTAAATTTTACCACTTTGTGAGTATTGTTACCTGTTTCTTTTTGGGATAAAATCAATATAGTTCTCATCATTGGACTCACATCCTAACAATTTAAAACCCCAATATTCACACTCATATGTCATGTGAGTATTCTGCTTTTTTATGAGCAAAGATATTGTAGCCATGAGCGTCTCCATGAATGACACTAAACTCTTAAGGTTCCATATTTTCAGCAGAAGGTAGAGTTATTAAGAGTTTATTTAGAAGTCTCCACTCTAGTTCACAAACACTCTCTTTTTAATCTTAGGTGCTATGAGCTCTCAAACTTACATAGTGCAATCAAATCTAGTTTCAAACTATCATCCATTATTCCTAGTATACTATAAATTATAGTATCTCCTATAATTGTATTTTCAAATAGATTTTAAAGTAATACATAGTACAAGTACTTCTTTATTTATATCGAGATTTTAACGATATTCTAAATATTTTTTTCATATATTTTACTTTATTTTTAAAATTTTCATATGCATATGCTTCATTTTACAACATTCCTAAAATTCTTGAAATAATGACAGAAATCATTTTTAGTGAATGTTAAATTTATTATAAGAGGGTTGATAAGTATTGTCTTGCCTTATATTTATAGTATGTCTTTTTAACACCTTACTTGACTTTTTTTTAACATTAAGTACATAATTTCATTGTTTTAAATTTATTTTGTTATTTATTTGAATTAAGTTTTATATTTATTTTTGCATTTTTTACAATTATATTTTTAATTTTTTATATTCAACACGACACTAATGAGTAGCCTTAATTTTACTAAAGTGCGTTTCATATGAAATTGAAGAATACATAATATTAGTAAAGAAATGATTGTCAAGTCTAATTTTGAGCTCATTTAACAAATAAGCCAAACATGAATGTGATTGAATTCAAATTATTTAAATTTGTGAACAACTTGTTTAATAAGTTCAATTCTAAGATCAAAAATTGGCTTAAATAAATAGCTTGCTTATATTAATATTGTTTATTTATGAGTATATTTAACTCATTTGGACTTATGAATAATTTTTAAATTTGATTGCTCATAATTTTTTTAATTTGTATAGTATATATTCATAATTTAATACTTAGTAATTTATGAAAAGTTTAATTATAATTCAATGTTATTAAGAATGATTTGGGTTCATTGAGACTTTAGAATTTTATATGAACATAACAATATTTGACTCATTGTAGTTTATTTAATATACACTACAAACTCAAATCTAAATTTTAAAACTTATTAATAAATAAATCAAACTTAAATTAATTCAAAATTGACTCAATTTAATTCATTTATAGATTTTATTGTTTACATCATACCAATGATCAGATTTATTCTTATAAAAAAGCCAAATTAAAAATAAAAAAGCCCAAATAAACATATTAATACCAAAAGTTTTGGAATAAAAATTATAAAATTGAGCTAAATTTCTTCTTGAATTGAAGAAATCCCGCCAACCATTACACCAGCCAACTCGAAAATGGATCATACCAGTAACTAAACTTAAACTAAACTTACATTTTTGCGATCAAAGTTAAACTTTAATCCAATTTTGATCTAAATTCAGTCTCTTCTAATTAAATATTATGCAAATCTTTTTATTGTACGCCGTAATACAGTTGAAAACTTGTGAGTGATTTTAAAATATATTCACTATGAAATGAAAGTGTGATTTTGTTAAGGGTGGTTTGTAGATTATTAATCCACAATTGACTCCATTTATTATGATATTATATATGTCAATTCTGAAGCCCAAAAAAAAAAAAAAAAGAAGGGCATTTAGCCTATGATTTGAAACCTAAAATGTGAAGCCACATAAAGCCCACTTCTCGTCTTGTTTTGGCTAGATAATGACCATAAGGCAATTGTGAACTAATCCATTCATTACCCTTTTGATATACTAAGCATTAAATTATTTGTCTTAAAGTCAATCTCATCCTTTATGTCCCTAAATGACTCAGACACATCATTCAATCAAATTTTTTTTATTCAGACGCGCGCCCTTATATATATATATATATATATATATATATATATATATATATATATATATATATAAGAGAGAGAGAGAGATAAATATATAATCTAACACCAAAAATGAGATAAAATATAGTGTGACTGATAATTTTATAAG